>NIJG01000047.1:3330123-3376432 GCA_002201625.1 Euglossa dilemma | reverse complement strand
CAGTATTTATTAAATAATATAGATTTTGTGTCTTTCTACATACGTATTGAATTTTTTAATATTGTTTATAACAATACTTGTTAACATTCCATTAATTATGAAAAGTGTTATTATATTATACTTTTCATGAAGTTATAGTAATATCAATAATAATCGTATTTCAAATGTTCGTAGTCGACCTTTTATACGTTATGAAGAGCACCGCGGTAAATTTCAATCTATAGTTTTCAAATTAACAAATCATGACACTCCAATTTTCCTTAAAAAATCCATTAAAACATGTAACTCAACAAGTAAAATGGCATTTCTCAAAGTATTGAAACCAACACACGAATATAAGATATTACAAATAGCATATAATAATGTATTTATGATGATTATTTGAATTTAAAATGTATTTAAAGTAATTATTTATACATAAAATGGCAACTGCACCGATAACAGATAACTCTCCTAAATCCTTATTAAAAAACGAAGATAAACATGACAAAAAATCAGAAAAGAAATTGACTATTCTCGAATCACACGGTTACACTCTTGGTAAAACAATAGGTGCTGGCTCATATGCTACTGTAAAAGTATGTTATATAAACTCTTTATTGAAATTTAAAAAATCAATATTACATTTTAATAAATTTTTGACAAAAAAATTTGTAATAAAAGATTGCAAAATCTGATCGACATGATTGTCAAGTAGCAGTAAAAATTGTTTCAAAGTTCCAAGCTCCCGGCGATTACTTAAAAAAATTTTTACCTCGAGAAATTGAAGTTGTTAAAGGTTTAAAACATCCAAATTTAATTCGTTTTCTTCAAGCAATCGAAACAACCCATCGGTTAGTCACTTCATTCTTTTTCTTAAAAAAATGATTAATACTGCACCATATCTTTTTACTCATTATGTTTAATCTGAATAAAAACATTTAATATCTAGCGTTTATATTATTATGGAATATGCTCAATGTGGCAGTTTATTGGATATGATAAGACGGGATACATTTATTGATGAATTGCGTAGTCGTCGATGGTTTCGACAATTATTAGAAGCTATAGATTATTGTCATGGACGTGGTGTAGTACACAGGTAAAAATTTGATAATAAATATTAACTGACATCATATTTAATTACATAATTTTATTTAAGAGACGTCAAATGTGAAAATCTTCTAATGGATAAGAATTTCAATATTAAATTATCTGATTTTGGATTTGCACGTGGACAGATGAAACCGAAAAACGGTGTAGCTGCATTAAGTGAAACATTTTGCGGGAGTTACGCATATGCGTCACCAGAAATATTGAAGGGTGTGCCGTATTTACCTCAACTATCTGACGTATGGTCCATGGGTGTAGTACTTTATGCAATGGTTTACGGTCGACTACCATTTGATGATACAAATTATAGTCAACTTCTAAAGGTACCAAGGTACATTAAAAAAAAAAAAACAAAAAAAAGCAAAAAAAAAAAAAATAAAAGTATTAACATTTAGCTTTACTTAAAATTTTACTCATATAACATTATCACTTAAATAAGGATTCTATCATATTATCTCATTCTTTCATGACATAGCAAGTACAAAATAAAGTTACATTTCCTAAAGAACCAAATGTATCTCAAGCTTGTCGTTCACTTATCTCTCGAATACTAGTACCGCAGCGGCAACGGTTGAATATCGATCAAATAAGAAATGATATTTGGCTTGCTACATTCGTTACAGCACAAACCTCTACCACTGACATTTCAACGGTAATATTTTCAATTCTTTATCTTGGAACTGTTAATTTGTTATCTTGTTAATTGTTAATGATACATTTTATATCATTTTAAAGGATATTCCTATAATACCAAATGCAAAAAAACTCACAAGTAAAAAAAACAAAAGAACAAGAAAATATACAACTGACATTGGAGCTCAAATCATCGATGTTCGGTCATCTGATTTAAGCATCCCAGATGATAACAATAATAGATATCGATATCTGAAATAGATTTTAAATCTTTTATGTCCAACATATTTCCGTATTTCATTCAACATTAAAATTATCACAGTATTATGGCACCTTTATTTGTTTTTTATCTTCAGTTGATTTTTTTATACTTGTTACTTTCACAAAGATTAATAACCAATATACTTATATTAAATAATAATCTAAATATTTGTTAGCAAACAGGACCTGCCTAAATGCATTATATGAAGCAGAAATACAGTACATGGTACTGTACTCATTCAGTCATAACATAGAATGGTACTTGGCAATCATAAGCAAAAGAATGGTACCTATTACAAAAATACCAGGAGCAGTTGCTTTGTGAATATTTCCTGTATCATCTGCAATGAAATTATTTTTCAAATAAATTAACAAAAGCAAAATTTTAATATAAATAAGAAAACATACCATGAGTATTATTTACTGGTTCCCAACCTAAACTGCGATTAATAGCCATTTTCCATTGTGAATATAATATATCTCGTTCTAAATAAAATGTAATTATCTAAAATGATCTAAAGGAAATAAAAATTAGGAAAAAATTTTAACTTACCATTTTCAGTTATCGAAGGTAGAAAGGTGTCATTTGGTACAGAAGCATCTATTTTTAAGTCCCATTTTCGTATACCATCTGCATTTCCTGCAGCTATTGCAACTCCAAGTGCAGTAGTTTCACACATTAAAGGCCTCACTTCCTTGTAAAATTTTTCAATTAATCAGATATTTCTTTCATAGGTGAGTTTAGTTTTATCTTCCATTATTACAAACACTAAATTCCTAATGAAAATTAAGTTATTTACCAACTGGAATTCCACAAATATCTGCTTGCATTTGCATCAATAAATTATTGTTGGTCATGGCACCATCTACCAACAATTTAGATAAAATTAAACCAGTGTTTTCTTTCATAGCTTCTAAAATGTCTCTTGTCTGAAAACAAATGGCTTGCAAAGCTGCCTTTATAATATGTGTACTATTAGTATCTTCAGTAATTCCGCATATAACACTGAAATGTTAAATACTTTGCAAGGGATATGTGACAATAAAATTAATTAAAATTTCTAGTCATAAGTTATAACATAATTATAATGTTGTGTCATTACGTTATTTACCTCCTTGCATCCTTTCTCCAATATGGAGCGTATAACCCAGCAAATGCAGGTACAAACGTAATACGATTATCAGTAGGAATTTTTTCAACAAGAGTCTCAGACTCTTTTACATCAGACAATATTCCAAGATTATCTTTCAACCATTGAATAACAGCACCAGCTATAGCTACAGATCCTTCAAGAGCATATACTGGTGCTGCTTGTGGTCCAAATTGGTAAGCAACTGTTGTCAATAGCCCATGAGTTGAATCTACAATCTACAAAATTATTCGTTAATATTTATTAATATTTAAATCATAAATAAACTTGAAGGAAAACAAAGTTAATCTTACAGCAGTCCCTGTATTGTACAGAAGAAAACAGCCTGTACCATAAGTACTTTTTGCTTGTCCTTTTTGTAAACACATTTGACCGACCAATGCTGACTGTTGATCACCTAAACACTGTATATGTAAATAAATATTAATTTATGAATAATTATCGTCTTACTGATAAATACATTAAAATAAGTATATACAACAAATATCATAAAAAATTCTTACTCCTGATATTGGTACCCCAGATAAAACACTATCCTGTATATAACCATATATTTCTGATGAACTCCGAATTTCAGGTAAAATTTCTGGAGGTATGTCAAAAAATGATAACAATGTTGGATCCCATTTTAAAGTTGTGATATTCATTAGCATTGTTCTTGAAGCATTTGTGACATCAGTAGCATGAATGCCAAAATTTATTCCTCCAGTTAAATTCTATAAAGAAAAGAATATTCTTATTTCTTTTTGTACAATATAAAAACGTATTTTAATAAATAATTATCATTAAACTGACCCAAATTAACCAAGAATCAATTGTGCCAAACATGCATCGTTTTTGATCCAGAGCCTCACGAACTCGAGGTACATTTTCTATTAACCATTTTAATTTTAAAGCACTGAAATATGGACTAATTGGTAAACCACAAAGTGGTTTCAAATAATTTTTATTTTGATTACGTATATTTTTTAATAAATCATCTACAATTGAAGTAGTTCTCATGTCCATCCATACTATAAAATTGTGAATTTAAACTTAAGTTTTTCTAATTATGATCAAAAGAGTTATATAGAAAAACTCATGGATTAATGATTACCTATAGCATTATATAATGGTTCACCAGTAATTGAGTCCCATACAACTGTAGTTTCTCTTTGGTTTGTTATGCCAACTGCAACTATATCACTAGGATCTATGGTAAGCTGTCTTAAATTAAACACTGTTTGATTGAGGCATTCTCTAACTGCTTTTAATATTTCTATAGGATCTTGTTCAACCCATCCTTCTTTTGGACAAGATTGTGATATGGGGATCTGATGATATGTTAATACTTCAGCTGTATCAGCTGCAAAAACCTAAAATAACAATGCATGTGTTAATATAATAGTAATAAAAATAAAATTTTTTCAAGAATTTTCCAATATAGTTGTATTAATTTTGAATATGCAATGATGATATAATAAGTATGCACAAAGATTCTAAAAATACATTATACTTCATTCGTTAGAAACGTTATGTATTGTTATGAAATAAACTATAATAACTTAGCTATAATAATTTAATAGTATAAATTATGATTAAAATTTTGATACCAGAAATCTAGCACTGCTTGTTCCTTCATCAATTGCACCAACGAGGGGTCCGTATCTACTTGTCGACTCATTTCTGTTCATTTCATACAAAATTGCATGAACACTTGATGGTAACCACGCGTTTTTGTTTATTCACTGTTAATTGGTAGTTTAAAAAATTAAGCGCCACAATCATGAATGTGAAATTATCAGTGAAAAGTTTTGAATTAACATAATATTAAAAGGTTAAGTAACTATAGAAATCGCTTGATAAAAATAAGTGACTTTAACCACGCGCACGTTGCTGGTTATTTTTTATTGATCGTCTTCCCATAGAATAATGACAATTCCACGCACCAATGTATGTTACAAACTGATTACCGGTTTCCATTTGAATTAATACTTGTGTAATTTAATAAAACAAAAGAAAACAAAAAATATAGAAATAAAACAATGTTATACCATATTATTGTGTATTTCTGTTAAAATATTTAAATTTAACTGTATAAATAATGTTAAGAGAATAAACTTTTCTTTTAAATAGTAATAAAACATAATCTTCGATAACTGAAATATCTTACAGTATCTATATGTTTAAATGTTATTAACGTTTAATAACGTATAAACTTAATTCCTTAAAATTTTATACATTTTGGAGGAACAGAAGTTTTATAAAATATGGCTGAATTATGCGTAGAAAGAATCCGATAGAGGGCATTCGTCGCGTGCATACGCAATCGTGTGTCTCCACCTAACGCAAAGGCGACACCAAATTGTCGTTTACGTTCCAAAAAGTAACAATCGTTACAGTGTGTACTTTTCGTTATACTTTCATCAGAACCAACTAACCTACCTGTCATGAAGACTTAAATGGCGTTGGTATCAAGACCTGTTTGCCGTTTTGCTCGCTGCCAATCGTTCGAACAGAGACACGAAAATTTCAAGTCAGTGCTGGCAACTTTTTACGTTTATTATAAGGCTTCATTTTGACGAGGAACGCAGGCAAATATTTTGTTTACTGTTCCTCGCACGTTATTGTTAGGGTTATTGGATTTTAGCGGTTACTTATCGATGCGAGTAGAAAACAGAATGCTTCGTTGCGTGGTCCAACGAAAGCAATCTTGTTGGATGCTTCGTGGCATTACTTATTGTTGCTTCCCTTGTTGAATAAATCATTGGATACGTTATTATTCGATAATATAACGATATCAATGGTTGTTATCTTGTACTCAGTACACATTGTATGCTATTACATAAGAAGTGACCATCACAAAAATTTTATTTTAACAGATTCTGCCCCTGCTCGCATCGTTCGATCATGAGAGTTAAAAATTATTCCGCGAAATGCAAAGTACCGCAACTGTTCTTTTTTTATAGAATAACGGTATAATTTAATACGTTATTTCGATGCTCATTTTTTTTTCTTTTTTCTTTTTTAAGATTATGTTTTAAATATAATATTAACAAATGTTAATGAATTGAATTATATTTATAAATATGTCTATTGATCATTCAATTCTATTATTTTATTGAAAATATAAATTGATATTTTAATATGTGTATTGCTTTTACAGTTGCCAAAAAGATGACAGCTGATTCAGAAAAAGATAGTACTCACTGTTTAATATGTAACAGTAAAGTTGGTGTATCTACTAGGAATAGTATACGTATTTTTAATGAAAATTCTGTCACATCATCAGAGAAACCACTTTTAGATACCATTTGTACTGTCTTAGAAACAGATTTGAATGAAGAGAATATACATTCTCTTGTCATATGTAAAAAGTGCTATAAATTATTTAACGAAGTAAATAAGATATTGCTGTATTTTATTGAATTATATGAGAATAGCTAAAGAATAATTAATATTTGCAGATTGATGAACTTGAAAGTCGACTGTTAGAGGTAAAACTAGAGTTGTTCAATAACTATAAGAAAACTATTAAAAAAATATCCGATATTCAAAATGAAGAAGAATATAACGATCATGATTATATAGAAAACACAGAAAGTCAAGATACAGACGTAGAAATTAAATATATACAAAAGGTAATAAATGAAACAAAGTAATGTTGTATATACAGGGTGTTCTATTTTAATCTTCCCAGGAAAATATCTCAAAAGATACAGAAGATATAAAAAAGTTGTTTGAGATAAAAGTTGTATGATATCAAGGGAGACAAATCCAAATGTCATTTATTTGATCTTGTGATGTCCTTGAACATACTTACAAAGGTCAATGTTAAATTTTTAAATTGAAGCCTATATTTTTCTCTCCATAATCTTATAGCTTGCATCAAGATGATTTCAAAACATTACTAAAATGTGTTTCTAGCTCATGACATTTCCGAGATATAGGCTCTTAGTATTGAGTTATACCACTGGCATTAGCATTATATGTATGTATACTTAGCTATTATCATAATACCTCAAAATTTATTTTAGGATGACTTAGAAATGCAAGAGATGGAAGGAGAGGAAAGATTAGAAGAAGAAGAAGGTATGGAACCTTCCTGTGAATCAGAGGAAATTATTCTTAAAGTTGAACCTATAGCAGAAACAAGTAGTAGTGAAGAAAGGAAGAGGATAAGACGGACAAAGCTTACAACAAAAGTTGAACCTCCGCAGGAAAGGGTAAGAAATTAACAATTATGTTCAGAAAGTCATATTAAAATAATAATGTTCTTGTATTTTTCATTTCCTTTCCAGATTGTAACTAGAGATGGCTCTATATATACTTGTTTATTATGTCCAAATGACGAAGATAAAGCTGTAGGAGATGCAAAATCCATTATTGCACATGTGAGGAGTGTGCATGAAACTCGTTTATATATTTGTGACATATGTGGGGATGATTTTAGAAAGAGAAATGAATTATCTATTCATCTCGATGATCATGTGGCTAAAGAGGAAGGAGACTTCCAGTGTGAAATATGTAATAGAATATTTAGTAATTTACGTTTATTTAGAATTCATAAAAGAATACATTACCCACAAGTGAAATCTTGGCCATGTGAAACTTGTGGTAAACGATATAGGTATACATAAATTACAAATTTTAAATAATATTTGTGTAGTACGAATTCGTGTAATTTGTAATTTGTTATTTTTATAGTTCCAGAAACTTGTTAGAGGAACATATCAATACACATACAGGCGTACGTCCATATGTATGTGAAAACTGCGGTAAAGATTTTGCTTCAAAATATACTTATAAAGCACATGTAAAAACACATGAAGTACGACCTCGTCCTTTCGAGTGTTCACAATGTAATAAAACATTTTTAAGTCAACAAAATCTCAATCAGCATGAAAGAACACATAATGGTGTAAAGGAGTATGTTTGTCATCAATGTGGTATGATTTATTCATTTATTTTTTTTATTCTTTTTTTGCCATTTACTGCGGAATTTTATAATACAGACGAAAATAATAAAATTGTAGGAAAAGCATTTGGTTCACCACACAATCTGGAAGTACACAATATAGTACATACAGGCTACAAGCCATACATATGTAGAGTGTGTGGTAAAGCATTTGCCCGTAAAGCTGAAATAAGGGATCATGAAAGAACACATACTGGAGAGAAACCGTATCAGTGTGAATTTTGTGGAGCTACATTTAGGTACATTTATTTGTATATCTATTACTATGTATAAAAATAATTTACCATATTTTTATAACTTTTTAGTCAACGATCAAATTTACAATCTCACAAGCGTGCAACACATTATAATGACAAACGGTATAAATGTGACGATTGCGGGAAAGGTTTCAAACGGCGAAGATTATTAGACTATCATATAAAAGCAGCTCATACTGGTGAAAGACCATATAAATGTGATATATGTACAGCAACATTTGTGTATCCTGAACATTTCAAGAAGCATATGCGCATACATACAGGAGAAAAACCTTATCTCTGTGAGGTGCTTACAGTAAAAATTATTATATATTTAACATTTATCCAATAACCTACTTTAATTTGGAATGGCACTGTATAATTTCAGGTTTGTGGCAAAGCATTTAACAGTCGAGACAATAGAAATGCACATAGATTTATACACAGTGATAAAAAGCCGTATGAGTGTTTAGTATGCGGAATGGGTTTTATGAGAAAACCTTTATTGTACGCTCATATGCAAACTCAGGTGAGTTCAGATGATATTATATTGATGAGATTTTATACATATGTAATAGTTTTAATATATGGATAATGGTTTTCAGGGTCATTTAAATGATACCATTGTAGTTAATCAACCGCGGCTTACTACGGAAGATGATCAAGTTATAACAATTTCTGATGGTAATGTTGAACTTTTAGTGGATGAAGCAGAAAATGATCAAGTAATTAAATACGTTTACTTTTTCCTTTTTTTCATATTTTATATCTGTTATAAAAGATAATTATTTTTCTTCATATTTTTTTCTAGTTGGATGAAACCGAACTATATGTGACAGAATTAAAAGATCATGTTATTATACAGCAACAAAACGAGGATCAAATATATAACGAAGAAGATGTATTAAATATTCCGACAGAAGAAAATGTTGCAGATGAAGAAGTGAATCATCTCGTTGACGGAGAGGTATATATACTTATTTGGTATAATACAGTGTAATTGAATAGGTTCTAATTTTATAATTTTTAGATGAATTTCACCGAAAACGAAGTACTGGAGTGCAAGGCTGAGGATTCGGAACAAGTAGAAGAGGTATACAATTATAATGAAACTGAAGATGGAGAAACAATAGTTGTACCAACTACCTCGGAGTACAAGGAAGTGGAAGAAGATAAAAATGCTGTTCGATTAGTGCAAATTCGGTTTCCAACATCAGTTGGTGGGGAAAGTCGAAGTTGGTTAAGCTTAGTACAAAACACGTGAATTTTTTTATCATTGTGGTGTACTATAGCATCTTGATCTGATCGCTTTTTAACGAAGCTTTAAGTCGATATTAACAAGAATGCATTAATATACATGAAGAATAGATATTAAAAAAATTTGCCTTATACAAGATATCCGTTTCATATTAAACGATATAAACTCGATTAATTTGCAACATCGTGCGATGGATTTGAGTGTTAGTACGTGTGATTTTTAAGAAGTAGCTGTATTATTGTTTAGTTAAACAAAAATTGGATCTTGTTATAATCGACGTAAAAGGCAATAAATTTAAGCTAACTCTACCGTATCATATCTAATATTTTAAACTCATTTTTTATTTTTCTTTTGGACATTTTTCTTAAACTATGATTATACAAACGAAAATGAAAGAAATTTGCAATGTAGCACAAAAGTAATGTTAGAAAGTTGCTGTAATATCAAGCTGGACATCCTATATAACTATTTAAAATGCAAGCTTGTCAATAGTATAATTTTAATCGTATTTTAATTCTTTTAAGTCGCGTTAATGTTTATGTTTATTACGTTTCGGTATTTTATTAGAATTATTATGCATGGATAACATTGTAGAATGTTGATTATCAAGACTAGAACGTGACACAATTGTTTGGAATAATCGAATTTATAAATTTATTGTTTATGGTAACAATTTTTTTTAATCATCTATTCTAATCTTCCAATTTTTTTTTTAGCTGTCGATTCAGTGATCTTTCTTAACGTTATTGTTTTACCGGCAGTGCTTTTTATTTATGCTTAAAACCAGGTTACACCTATTTTTAGAGCAACGAATGCTTCTTAGTGTGTAGGAATAGAATTCGAATTGTATTCGTGTTCTTTCTCTTCTTTTTGTGTAGTATTCTCATTGTCATTACATTTCTTCTATTCATTAACTCATTCTACAATTTCATTGTCATTCGTATCACTATCGACGTGAATATGTCGTTAAATTTTCTTAGATATTTATCATCGACTTTTTCATAGTCTTTAAACTTTGAATTCTAGAATCAGGATTCTTGAAACACGAGTCTTCTCCTTCTTAAACGATATTGTTTGAGTATTCGGACAAATATTGGATGAAAACTTGATTTTGATAATTAAATTTTCAGTTAATCGACATCTCGATAATCGATCGTTCTATAATAAGGGTTCTGATAATTGAAATTTTAGTGTATATACAACATAAATCAATGAGATTTAATAATTATTTCCAGAGTAAATTAGTAAATAAATAACGAATTATAATTATACTACTTACAATAATTCTTGTATTGGCGTAATTCACTAAACGTATTATGTTTGTTTTCGTAATATTCTTATCTTTTTATGCATTTAACATAAATATAATTGTTATAACATAGCAATGAAAGTTTTCCTAAAACTAATGAAAATTTCATAAGCATCGTATTTAGAGTTTTGACTACAAACCGTGAAATGTATTGTCGAATTATTGAAAGATTTACGCTTAGCCCTATAAACTTAATTTTATCGATTAAGTGTTATACGAAATTCCACTAAAGAATGTGTACCACTATTATTTTTAAAATTTCGAAATCATGTTACGTTGTATGTATGTACACATCACACAAAAATATGCAAGAGTAATACTAGTTGAAAGCAGAATATCGTATTAAATGTATTATTAGCCATGTAGGTTTCTTTATAAATATTAATACAAACATGTACAAATAAATAAGATTATAATATTTCTCGATGTTCCTTTTGTCAATTTCTCTTCAACAATGTTTATTCAAACGAACAATTCAAAGAGGTAACTTATTAAATGAACTGCGGAAATCATTTTTACCGCAAAAGTATGTATTTTACAAAAGCATCGAGGCGTCAATTTTGATAAATGGCAAGAAATTACGGAACACTGAGATATTTCATTCAACGATTAATTGTTACGCGATTATAGCTTGAGCCATCAAGCAGCATCTCATAGCCCTCAATAAGTTAAATTGAGCGTGGATAATATTTGAATCCGCCAGTTTCAGAATTCATACCTTATTATCTCTTTATTCAGTTCAGTCTTTCAAAACGGACTAACGTAGTAGGGTTTTAAGGTATTCAATTTTCCCTAAAGGGGCGGGATTTTAATAATTTCTTATCGAACAGTCGTGATTTTTCGGATTATAATCATCGAGATCATATTAAGATAAGGTCATACCAGTTTTCTAAATTAGTTAGTATAAAAGTTCAAAGCAATTTCCATTAAAATTTTCATAGATTTCAATTTCCAAAAGCTCTATGATCGAGTAACACGGTCTAAGATGTAAGGGATTTATTCGATTTTTAATAATAAAACAAAAAAATGCTTTCCACGTTGCTGAAAGAAATATAGACCCCTCTGATAACAGACACAGTGAAAATAGCGCGGATTTGGGAAGGATTTTGAAAAATTAATTTACCGGTATAAGACGTTTAGGAAGTCTGCTAATTCCTCGCAAGTGCACGAATACGCGACGTTTCTCACATTAATTAATCGAAGTCTAATTGAATTGCCTTGTCTGTACACCGACATTTTAATGTGTCTTTAACCATTCAACGTTTCGTCAAATGTACAACGCACGATTGTTTATTAGTGAAATTAATACAGGTTGATTCTACTCCTTAAATTATTAGCAATTTCAAATTAACGGCGATAAAATTATTGGAAACCTTTCGAAAAATTTTGGAATGTAGAAGACAATTTGAATTCGACGAAACGATAAACCTCTGTCATAGTTCCATCGTATAGCGACGAATTCATTAAACATTGATCTAGTACGTCTCTTCAAAGAATTCTTATAATTGCTAAATATGAATGAAAATAGAAGAATCGTTGAAATACTAGATCTATGTACCATTAATGATGAAAAACACCGTAATAGTGTTTTTCGTATTATAGACGAATAGTATTATTGTTAGGTTCAATAGTCGGCGAGGTATCGGATATTTCTAACGGGCATGAATTTAAAAGCAAAAGTTCATTTTTAGATTGAAAATGAATTAATTAGAACGTTATTTAAAAATAGGAAAATATTGAGATTTAATTTAAAGGAAAACTTGAAAAATTTAACACGTTATTAAATAAACCGTATTGAGGTTTCGGATTTTATTTCATTTCACAAATTTTGAAGAATCTAATTCAGAAATAAATCCTTATAATTAATAATTTATTTGCGTATCTTAATTGTTTTATTTCTTACTGAAATTACGCGTGTGATACAAAAATATTTTCGAAGTTAATCAAATATTAACTCCACTTTGAAACTTGTGCATCCCGTAAAAAGAGCCCAATGAGAAGACTATATTTAATTATGTATTAATTATACATCTATGTGCTACACTTTCCTTTCGTTTTCCCATACTTTCCACGAAATTGATTCTACGTCGCTTCGTTGGATCGAACTTTTAACTTCTCGATTCTTTATACTTTATTCTCGCTTTATTCGCGTTTAATTAGTTCCAACATCGCGGGATGTTCTAACTTTGATTTCAGGTATCAACTAGATACTCGAGTTAAGCTTCTCGCGAGCGCTTTTTGTGCCGAAATACGCTGCCCGATGCGGAGTGAAAAGTAGAAAACGAAGATCTACCATCTGGCTTACTTATAAATAGAACTTGATAGTTTTCTCGATCATCGTATCGTGATTGCTCGTAAGAACCTAGTCACTAGCCTGCGTGACACACTCTCTGTGCTCGATAATTCCATTGTAAGTCACTCTTCCGGCTCGGTTCCAAACCCTCTCGAGTACTTTACCATTGACACGCCACGAGTTCGTTGGTATATGGTCGTCAAGCTGATGGTGCTTTCGGTGTCAAGACGAGAATCTGTCGGCCTTAGTCGAATCGGGTACCTCTGCGTATTCGATCAGCGGATGGGCCCTATGAGCACCCCTCTTGGGACAGTTGCTTTATCGACTGCTGCCCACGAGCACGAGAGCTCTGTGAAAACCCCGAATTTATTCTGACGAGTGTGTTCGACCTCGTTATTTTCCTTCTCGTGGATGACGTGTCATCGATGACACGAATCAACTGACGAATAGTCGAAAGATGTTGCGACGTTATGTAAGTTAATTAGGAATCACTTAACTTCGAAAAATAGTACATATTTGGATATTAGAATTATTTGAAGATATTCATGATTATCGAGGTGGAAATTTCTTCCGCGAGTCACAGAATATTAAACGAAGTATCTGTAACTTTATTTCGAAGCTTTTACTCTAAGATAGATAGGCTTATCTTTTATCGTGCGGGTTGGTTAGGCGATTAAACACCGAGTCAATTGACGTAATTTTCTAAAGATTGCAGAGAATGTAAGATATTCGATAAGATTGACGTTCGCGTAAAACTGATACTTCAAAAACTATTGGGATCTTCGCAATTGTTTCGGAAAGAATAACATTTTATCAACACACGCTACTTTCGTATTTTCGTATTTTGTAACTGCGATTCTGTCTCCTGTCTTCTTTTATCCTTTTATGTCCATTTGCTTTCGCCCGAGAGCACGCGATTTTTCATCCTCGAAGTATCTAAATGGACACGCGTATTTCAGAGCGCCGTGTCTTTTAAGTATCACACAAAGAATGTACGAAACTCCCGTGAGATCTATTTCTTTTTCACCAATGTCCCATCCATGAAAAATACACAAAACTGCAACGAGATAACACGAGACAAGGCAAGAACGAGCACCGGTATTCGACCTATCCATACGTCGAGTTGATCCCACGATCCTTTGATCCCATTCTGATTTACTCGCAGGTGAGGTGTATTTGTAGGATTGGGAACTTGCCGGAAGTACAAGTTCGTCGGATATGTCGGAATTTTCATCGTCTACGGCTCGATACGTATCACACGGTGGCTGAAATTCTGCCACCGAGATTCTCCTCGCATTTGTTCGCGTTCTCTGCCTAGATTTATAGGCCATTTTCGCGACTTACTTTCTTTTCACGCGGATTGACACGAGAGATTCAACCGAGATAAAGTTCCTCCGCGAAAATTATAAGAGAACGCTGTGTGAAAATTGATCGACGGTTCCCTTCGGTCTTTCAAATGGGACTGTGGATCTCGTAGAGATTTTTTCAGGCGAAATCGAGGAGAGATCTTGCTTGTATTACGGTTAATTTTCGTGGTATCTTTAATGACCATTGACAGAATGACAGAACCTTCGGGAGATGCTCGCGAAGCTCAAAATAGCAGTGTCACGATCATCGTTGATCGCGCTAAATGAAAAACGATTAGAAACGTCTGCTCTTCGCAGCTCAAATGAAAATTGATTTCCAGTCAACTTGGTTTTAATATAACAGGATCTTAATATAAAAGCTGAGACGACTAATCGGATAAACCAAAAATAAGTTATAGACGTATAAACTTCCTCGAGAACATAATAATTAACATAATTGTCCAAAATGATAGATTGCGTACGTTTCATTTCTGTATTTATCAAGTATTGATTATTAATATCGTTTGTTCGAAGAAATTTATGTTTCTAAAAAGTTAGAATTAAAATTGTTTATAACGACCGTGCTAGTGAAATTCAGATTATAGGTTAACGAGGATGAGAAGAATGAAAAATCGTTGAATAGGAACAACTTGAATTTGTTGGCATAATACGGGTCGTTAATCGAAATTTTCGACTATTGTAAATTTCGTCGACCAATAACGAAACCGCAACTCCTTATGTAGAAAGTTCCAACACATATTTCCTCTGCTATTTATCGGATAACAAAGCCCTGGTAGATTTTGCGCATTACCAGTATCGTATGGGAAATAGCGGAAAGCTCGGTAGACATTTGGGTGTATCGCTCCGTTATGTACATTTTTTAGCATGCAAGCTAGTGCAAAAGCGTGTTACCGTGTCTGTGGGATATTATTAATGGCCATGGTAAGGATCCCGATAATGAATCGCAGGGAAAAGGTGCTAGACTATCAAGCTACACCCTCTTGGAGGAAAAGTCAAATTTACGGATTCCTCAGTTTCTTCCCGTTTCCCTTTTATCGGCCCACGGGATAAATCTCGACTGACATCGGCGCAATTGTAATCTACGAACATATCGGGATTAGCGGTTTAATTTTGCCGGGGTTGAAACGTGAAAATCGCGGAGGAAGTTCATTATCGCGGAAGAATCGATATTGTCAAGAGGGTGGTGCAGGAAATTTCTGGGAATTTCTTCAAATCTCCGCGGAAACCTGCATATCCCAGCATCGACAAGCACGATGGCGACGGCGACGTTTAACTTTCAATGTCGCCGGACGGGTGCAAATGTGTGCTTAGTCCTTTGAATCCATCTGTCGTCCACAGTTTCCCCATTTTTAATTGAATTTTTTCGCCCGCCAGCGAAGTAATTTATCCTTTTTATCTTCGAGCAGAATCACGGATTCCAATTGAAAGAAAGTTGAACTAGTGTCTTGCCCAGATGGCCGGTCGTTTGCCAGGGGTGCTCCGAAACACGATAAAGCCAGCGTTCCCAAATCGTTCCCGAGATCCTTTTAGCTGATACATTTTTAACAACGGTAATTCCAAGCCCACTTGCCGGGTATAACAATTTCAAACGAGATAGATCCGTTGATTTCATAGAAGGATAAATAATCGTCATTCGATTGTACGATTCGTATGCCTAATTTCGTTGGAGTCAAAGTTGTTACGATTCCAATAGCCATGCCAAAGGAAAGTAAAGATCGCAGTGAAACGCAGGTTGGATAAAAGGTTCAGCCGATGGGAAAGTTCAAAAGATACGGCAGTTAGGAATTATTTAGGATTATATGGAATTCTTCGGAATGACAGAGTACGTAAGAGGGATAGAATAATGGCCGTTGATTTATACAAACAAAATTAATAAATTGCTGTACACGTGGAAGGAAGGAAGGAAGGATAGAAGGTGAACCGCAGCAATCGATCGGCTCATCTCACGATGTAATCCTATTTACCTCGTTAAGAGGGACGCGGTGCGCGTTAATTTTAGGTGTCCCTGGGCATGGAGCCAAAGGCTTCTTCTGGTCCTTTTCACCTGGTAGGCACGTAGCATAAAGGTTCTTCGGTATACATAGGGTCGTCGCTGACGCTAATGGCATTCACCGCGATTTCCACACGGTAAATTAGACTCGGAATGAATGTGACTTTCTTTTCCCATCGGCGGAGGGTTTGCCTGGTACGTGCTCGTTGTCGGCGGACGCGACGAGCTAGGAGAGGCTGTGTTGTCCCCGGAAAGACCATCGAAGAAGAAAGGGACGATGTCAGAAACGCGGACGTGTCCAGGGGATCTTCGTGAGACGTGGAGCTTTAATGAGGTGAGACTGTCGCGGAAAGTATCACTCTTGACAGCGGATTTAAAGTTTCGCAGCCAACTGTTTCCGGACCTAACGTCGGATATCGCGAGTAAATAATATGCTAATCCCGGTTCGCTGTCGTCGCTTCGATTTCCATTCTTCACGGATTTTGTCTTTGTTTCAAGTCCTTCCGACGTTCGAATGGTAATGCCTCTCTTCCATCCCTGTTCTTTATTTTTCCTTCGTTGAGAGATACCAGGCAGCTGGCCGGACGGTACAACCGGCTCAAACTCCCCCGACCTTTCTCTAATCTCACGAAAAGTTAATGTACGTTATTCAACGATGCATAGACAAAAAGGATATTCGGCATCGGCTTTGAATTCGTAGATAGAAGTAAGAGGAATATGGTTGGTTTCTCGTAACGCGATGCCAAAGCAGCACCATGAACAGATCCATTCGCTATTGCTATCGAACGAATTAACGTCGAACACGCGGAACAGAACGGATTCGTGGAGATGATGAGAAGGGTTTCGGTAAATCATTGATTAGTGCATTACTTAGCAAATTCTCGAAGGAAAATTTGAATATCGGAAATTACGGTATTTATTGTGGTTATTTCTATGTTAATTTCTATGATAATTTCTATGTTTGCACATACTTTTTCTCATCTCTATAGGTGTTGATTTATTCCGAGACACGTATAATACTGCTCGTAATTACGCGAAAGGTATTAGAATATAATAAATATTTATTTTAGATTTTATACAGGAATCGCGTGATAATCTAGAAGAAATATACAATTATAAAGACTCTACTCTCCATAATTTCTCAATTATTTGTTCATCACAACGCAAATTCGCTCATATTGATATTCCATGCACACTCGTCCAACTCATCCTATCTTTCAAACATCGCTTTTTTATTACAATACTTAATTAATTATTTCCATTTCATCGATTCGTGAAGTGCCGTGTTCTATTTAGAACTGTAAATTCTTCCATTCCTCTATTTTTTTTTCTTTTCTTTTTTATTCATATACAGTAGGAGTGTTCAATCAGAGATTGAAAAACAATAAGAGATGTTTTCGCGTAACCGTAATTACTCGCGAAAAATGAGTTTCTTATACCTTTATCGTGTTGACGTTCTTATCGCGATGTAAAGTGCAAGGATAAAGTACGGAGTGCTTTTTCTACATATCCGCGAGGGTTCACCAACTTTTTCTGTAGAAATTCTTAAAAGGTTGTTGAATGTCTTTGTTCCTGTGTCGGATCGTGCGCGTGAGCTCTTGTACAGCTCGTTCCAAAGAACGTTGGCTAATCGAGAATAAAGATCGTTTAATGGTTTAACGAAGGGAAAACCGAAATTCGCTCGATAATTCGCGTAATCGTCATCTTGCCTTCGCGTTTTTGTACTTTCGTGTTTCATAAAATCATGGATGAATGAAAAAAGATTTAGAAAATTCGTACTTTAGAATACTTGTCATAAATTGTACGTGAAATTTTCTGGAATTGATACAATCCGCTAGGCAAAACAACGAGATGCTATTTCGCGCTGTTAAAAATTTTATTTTATATAACATCGATTTTATTTATTCGGATAAACATCGGGGCAATTAATCGCGAATTTTCGACGCGATGAAAATTCTTTCTTATTTTGTTTTTTGCTTTGTGTTGCAGAATATTTCACAGTCTTTCAGTTAGACGTATTCTGTGAATCGCGTTGTATGCGAAGAACGTATCGATGGAAAATTACGGAAAGGGGGAGAACTTATCGAACGTAGCCACGGGCTATAAGAAAACTTCTGAAACGGATAGTCCATTAAAATTAAGCTTTCCAGAGAAATAATTTTTACATATCAAGGAGACTGCCATATGTTTAATTGCTAACGTTGGAAATGTTTTTATAGAAACTATTCTGTATTGAAAGTAGTTATTTATACAGAACCGAGAGCTATTCTTTTCAATTCAGGATCGAGAGAAATATCTTTTACAATTGATAAGACGGTCGAACAAATTTTGAGTTTCTCTCTAATCTGAAATATCCATCGGATAATTTGCGTATAGCTTACTTTCCAGAAAATCAATCTGTAATCGAAATTACTTTATCATCCTAAATTTTGGAAAATTGCGAGCTTTTCTAAAAACGCACGATTTTTGGCTAAAGTGAAGTATTACGTAAAGAGTGAAAACGTTGGGAGATTCGTTCTTATCTTAAAAATTAGGTAAGAGTATCCCCAGTTTATCACTGTGCGTAATTATAATTACTTCTGCTTCTGAATAAATATAATTGATCATCAAAGTTCAAAAATAAGCCTCCAAGTGTATTTTATAATATACACACATAAGTATACATAAATAAGAATGATTATTCAATATTAAATTGTTAAAAAATAATCACCAGCCTAAACTTTTAAGATGGAATTACAATCTTCTAATGCAGCGACTATTCTTTATTTCAAATAATAGTATTTTCACATACACATACGTGTCATAGAAATTTATCTTATGTAATTTACGAATGAAGGTTTAGTTTATAAAACATGTTTATAAATTAACTAATTTATTATCAATAACAAATTGTCCGTGATGTAAATTTATAATAAAAATGCAAAGATTAACAAATTATTGACTATTACTTAAANCCTCATTATTTTTGTAATTTTAAATAGATTTCTTTTTCCTCGACCATATTAGTCTGGGAAAAAGAAGTTCATTTAAAATTACAAATATGTATATGATATGTATATGATGGTATTAAAATGTGATATGTAAAAGTGATGTGTATAAGAGCATTAAATTCGTCATTTCCAAGAATTGCTTTAAATAGTACTCTTGCGGCCACGGAGTAAAATTTCGGTCGATTTTGCACCAGGAGAACATAACACGAATGGAGGTAGACAGTTCCGAGAAATGACGTCATTCCCAAGAATTTCTTTAGACAATAATTTGACTGGTACTGATTATTTCAGCCGATTTTACGATTTTGTATCAGGATAACATAACGTGAGAGGAGGTCTCTCGTCGGCCAATTCTTAGAAATGAGGTCATTTCTTGGAACTGTCCTGAATTTTCGGAAATGACGTGTTTCAATGAATTTTCCGGACAATATTTTGCGGCATCGGCGTAAAATTTTCAACCGATTTCATGACTTTGTATCAGGATAACATAACATGCCAGAAGGTCGCTCGCCGGCCAATTCTTGGAAATGACATTTTCAAGAATTCCCTCGAGACGAATTTTTCAGCGTTTGTGTTTTAGGAGATTCTAATTATTTTACTTACCTCAATTACCTTACTTACATTAATAGCTTTGCTTTTTTACTTACCGTACTTACCTTAATCCATCATGATTTGCATATTGCTGCACGAGACACTATTCACATATTAATAACTTAATATTATCTTAATGTCGACTTATGCATAATACATAATCAACTTATGATTAACTGATGAGGTACTTACAAATAACTTATCACTAATTTATTCCCGACTTATGTGTAATATATAATCAACTTATAACTAACTAATGACTTACTTATATCTAACTAACTAACTTACTCCCGACTTATGTACAATGTAGAATTAATTAGTAACTAATTTATAACTAATTTATAACTAGCTTATAACTAATATTTCAACTTTGGCGCATAGTTCTTAGCTTGGTATGAATTTCAAAGAATAATCTTTGAAAAATTCTACCAATTACCAGGTCTCACCACGTGAAGGTGGCTTTGCATCGAGATCCGTACATGTACTCTATCTGTATTAAAAGAATCCTTCTCTACCTTAGAGCGAAAGAGAATTTAATCTGCTGACATTTGATTGTTTTCGCGAAGTACCCTTTGTAAGACGCAAAATATAATAATATTCTATTTTGTAAATGAGGAAGATAAGAGGAAACAAATAAGGAATGTAAATATTTCGCTCTCAGTTAGCTAGCTTACCTTTGTACGGATAACGAGCACATGAAACTTATCTTATAATTACTTACAACCACTTAAGTCTAGCAGCAAGCATCTCGCATCGTCTAACAATGCATTGAAAAACTTGAAAAGCTGAAAACAAAAGAAAAAACGGATAAGTAAGAGATTAGTAAAACATAATAAAAGCGAAACAAATATAAATTATAACGTTCAACCGAATAAAATCGGTAATAAAGAATCCAACGATGAGACATTCGAATCTTTCTAGTCGAAACTTTGCAGATTTCTAGGTTTAGTCATCCAGTTTCTAGAAAATTACTATTAATGGGCAACTATTCGATAGTTTTTGAGATATGCATAATTCAAGATTTATTATTGCATTAATTATAGATTTGTTTCGTTTAATTACCTATTCCCATTGTGGCTTAACGATGACGCACGGTAATTCGTACGCTTGATTCGGGGCTAAAATCCCGCCCGGAATTAAGAATTTTCTTTTTATTCTATCTTTTGACATTTGTTGTTAACCTACCACTGCTGAATTTTCCAATCCGTTGGTTTTATCGTTGTCGGTTAGACGTTAATGAGCGAGAAAATACTTGCGTGTGTGGGACTGACGCATGTCCCTGTAGAATTAATTTCTCGCAACGAATAATAAATTAGCAAGATGACTCAACTTGGCGGTATTGTAAAAGGCAGGTAGCCGAATTGCAGATTTTAAAATGGAATTTTATTTTTGCGAAATTCATTTTTCGCGATGACTGCGGTTTATTGTTTAGTGAATCAACTACGCGATGATTTTGTTTATTTGTTTCCGTCGTTGCGATTAAATAAGGTCTTTTGCCGTTGTACATAAGATTAAATAAATTAATAGTATCTTCTTTTTAAATATTGCTAGAATAGAGATTAGAAATATTTACTGATTTTATGCGTACTATGCATAAGTTTCTTCGATTAAATTGGTGATACCTGGAAAACTAAGACCGACTGGTAAGTTTTTTCACATATCGAGCTTTGCAACATGGTTGAAAATCATCAGAATTGGAGAGGAAATAACAATCAGATAATTTTATTATGTGTTTGACTAAATTGTACATAAAACAGGGGAATATTTTTTGTTTCATAACGTTGCAACTCCGTATTTGATAAGTAAACTAAGTTTCTTTGATCTTTAATCTTACTTTACAATAGTAATTCTCTCTTTCAATTATCCGAGATGAAATTTATGCGGAATGAAGTTCATTTCAATCGTCAAGAACTTCTGAAAATACAACGCGAAATACTGAAGAACTCAGAATTACATTTTACTAATAAATTCTTAACCTCCGGCGTAAGGTTATAAGTTCATATTGAGACAAAGACCGTGAAGGCTGCTTAAAGAAATTAATTTTATGATTTTAGAGATTGTAACGGGTTAAAATAAAGCCAAAGATACAACGGATAAAAACAAAGTTGTGAAAGCTAGGATTAATTTACATTTTAATCGTTAAATCATACTTTGCCTTCTTTGTCGCGTCACTTAATGGACAATGTGACCAGAAAAAGATATAACGAACAGAAAATCTGCTCTAAGAATCTTCTCACGAAGTATTACATAAAGATTCAAACGAAACAATTCACGCTCTTCGTAATAACGTGAAATTTAATCTGCAATATCTGTTGGATAATTATTGTAGAGCTCTACCACCCTGAAAACAAATACGTAATCAAAATTGCAGTATCACCCTCGGTTTTCGAAAATTGTAAGCTTTTTCTGTAGTTTATAAAACATGTTTCTAAAAGTATATAGTTAACAACAAATTGTTCACCGCGTAAATTTAAAATAAAAATAAAGAACGTTAATAAATTATTGATCATTACTTGAACCTGTAACATAATTATATTAAAATGGACCTATAAGATGCAAGAAGTTGTAATTATTTACACTTATTGTTAATAACAAATCGTTGGCAATGTAAATTGAATGTAAAAATGGAAAGATTAACAAATTATTGGCCGTTACTTAAATTTATAGCGTAAAAATGGACCTAATTATAATATACAAATAGTTTATAAATATTAGGCCGGTGAAAAAGAAATTCATTATTTTCATAATTTTAAATGNAAAAGAAATCCAGTTAAAATCATAAAAATAATGGAGCTCCTTTTCCCTGACTTAATATATATCCTATGAACATAAATAAAATTTATAAATTATTACGCTATTCTTAATAACAAATTGTTTGCAACGTAAATTCCCAATAAAGGTGAACAAAATAATAAATTATTCACCATTAAAACGGAAAAGTAATAATTAATGGAATCGACGAAGTTCGAAAATTTCCGTGGATGTTCGGATCGGAGGTTATATAAAGGGCAACGCGAAACTGCTCGAGTCAGTTGACGGTTCGACGTTGAACAAGTAATTTGTAAATTTTAGTTCTATGCGAAGGTTGTGGAGTTCGAAATGAGGATGTAGTTGGCCATCGCATTATAACAAACAAACACCTCCTTGAATAACAACAATTTTTCTTTTAATTTCAGATATTAAATATTTTTCTTTATTTTCAAGTATTAATAACTTTTTCTTTTCATTTTTTAATTATTTTATATATATATATATTTTCGTTCTGATTTATTTTCTCCCATATTGTTCTCTCCAAGACTTGTGCATTCTCCATGTAAGGAAAGGATCACCTCCAGTTCCTTCTCTGCTTCCTGTACACGGACTTTCGTCGACGGAGACTTCCTGTCGATCAGCGAACGAATTCGACATTAGAATCTCCGACGGAGACTTGGCAGTGAACGAAACGAATGGAGAAAGACGCAGGATCAGGGAGGAAACATGAACCTTCTGACTGTTGCAAAGGTGCAAAGGCCACGTCGCGATGGCGGAAGTGTGGAACTAGGATAGAGCCGCAACCAGTCTGCAGTATATTCTTATGTAGGCCTACCGAAACAGAGTTTCGGCAGGTTCCAGGAAAATTTACGAGCTTCGAGTTGATGGGGTTTCCATGCTTCCTCGAACCTCCTACCTAATATCCTCACTCGGGCTACCTCGACCTCACCCTCTGGTACTTTCCTTCTGCCACTCTGCTCGAACGTATATAATCGAAATACACCGAAATACTAGGCATTGTTTTATTATGTAGCTCGCCCTGAGGTACAAGCTATCTGCTTCTTCTCTGCATGGAAGCACGTAATGCATTTAGGCATTGAATACGATGAACGTTTGAGGGAAATCGTATAATTATGCCACCGAATAATTTGGCTAGAGAAATTCTGCATTTATGGGAGCAAATATTCAATTTTAATTAACGGCATTAGCTACGTGGCTGAACATCGAGTTTACGAAATCCGATGTTAGGCTTGTTTGATTTTCGTCTTTCCTTCTCTATGGATTTCGCGAGATAATTGTTAAATGAAATTCGGCTTATATTCTTTCTTTGTCTATTTTAATGGTACCTGTTGTAGATAACAGGACTACATTAACGATTGTGTTCTTTCTGTTTCTTATTTCGTTTATTATCTATCCGGAACAGATTTTGTCACTTTCCGATTCCGTTAAAAAGCACGTCGAGGAAACATCGGGATGATTTAAATAAACCAGAACTTTGGACGAGAGCTTTTGTTGTATTTTCACGACGTGTATAAATCCCTGGTAAAATGGATGCTAAGAGTTAGTGTACACACAGTTGAATCATTATGGAACGAATTTGTTGGGAAACAAAAGGGCTTGAAACCTGTTTTCCGACTTGAGCACCGGTCGAATCTTCATTTAAAGCTCGAGCTGTTTCTTTTATTCCTTCCCGTTACGATTCGAAAGATTTTTAGAAAACAAGGAGCTTTCGGATCTTTTTATTTTTTCCCTCCCCTTGTAAGAGTTTACATACGAAATTTTGCTTTAATTTAAATGCCAAACGTGGGATGTAAAATATTGGAAAGTATAAGGATAGAATGAAGTGATTGAAAGAGATTTTTCCCTATTGGGATACGATAGGAGGGAGCTGTCAGAGTTTTGATCGGAAAAGGATATTTAAATAGGATGTAGGGTGAACTTCGAAAACAATCTCTTAAATCCCTTAAGTTTCGTAAGAGATCATAAGCAGATTTCTAGTTGATAAAAAATAAATCGATGACGCAGTGCAGAATTTCGATGAAAATTTAATTTTTCTATTTTTACAATGTCGACGTATTTTTTTTGTTTTTGTTTTATATATTACAAAACCCTTATTTTTATAATTTTAAATGGATTTCTTCCTCCCGAATCTAATATATGTTTATATTTATAGGGTACTCTCGAATAACACGTAAAAACGGACTGGAGGTGATTCCTTATGAAAAAATAAGAAAAATAAAAAGAATACAAATTTTTCGATTAAGACTTCGTATATATATATTTAGGTATTATATTTATTTTATCCTTATACATCGCAATATTTTACATTCCATGTTTGGCATTTAAATTAAAACAAAATTTCGTACGTAAACTTATATAAAAGCATAAATATATATCTAATAGTCTGATAAAACGAATAGAAGACCTAATATTACAATGTTAGCGAAAGTTACTAAAATAGTTACCGAAGAAATATCGTTATTTTCGAATACCATCTACGTCTATTTATTACCGTTTTAAACAAAACGGTACCGTTCGTAAACGTATTACCGTTCAAAACAATCAATATCTAGTAACAATATAACTCGATATTACAAAAACTAATGTAAAAATATTCTTTTCATTGGTTAATTTTTCTATTTAAGAAACATTCTCACCATCGACAGCAATTACTATTAATTGATAGAAGGAATAGCGTTCCCTATATCGAAACATGAGTCGACCATAGTCTTCGGCATATATTTAGCCGCCCAAATTACGGTAAACAATTACTTTCCTAATATGAGAATAATCGGGTAATTATTATAAAAGCCGAGGGACCATCAATCACCACTGTCTGATAACCCCTGATAACAGATTAATCCTATTTCGAGAAGTCGGACCACGCCTATCCTAACTGCTGCGCTATCTTAAAAAAGGAAAAAAATAAAAGAGCGAAACGAAAATATTGGAATTATCTATAAACATTGTTTATAAGACAAGCATCTTTATCGCGTGCTATGAAGCGAATTTATCGGCCTGTTTTCACCGGAAGATCTTTGATTTCCTTAATCGTTATCTGTCACTTACGTTTCCTTGTAATTGCCGATAAAAAGATTCTAGATAAGGTGAATGTCTGTATCTTAAAAGTAGTATCAGGTAAGTCTTTGTAATTATTATATCCGGGATTGAGAGATGAATTTGTCAAACAATATTACCGAAAATAGGAATTAATTTATATTATGCTATTTAACATCGGACAAAGTTTGAATTTCAATTTAATAATTATATATTATATACCCTAACATACGAATATTCAGTTACGCGTAAAATATCGAAATACGGTAACGGGTTTGTTTAAAATTTGGAAACAAATTTCTATTTAATATTGGTAATTTGCTAAAATCGATATGGTAAATTTTTATATAATTTCATCTCCAGATCGGTGATTTAAATATTCGAAAATAATTATCGTTTAGTTTGATTATCTACAGGGATATTTCGATTTATTAATCCTTTATTACATTACTGACAAACAGAATATGTTATATGTACATTTTAACTGTTCGTTTAACGGTATTCGAATTTATTCACATTTTTGGAACCTATGAATGTTTAAAAACTTCCTCGTGTATTATTTTTTTTTTTTTTGCTCATTCAATATTATAGAGTATGAAAAAGTTATATTACGTTTGAATAGTCTCCCATTGCGAGTGAAATATAGTGGGTATAAAAAGAATTTGTGTACTCAGCAAGTTGAAAGAAAACTTTGTAAAATCTTCTAATTTTTTAACTACTTTTCATAAAAATCAATTAGTAAATCATCGTTTAAAAATAAAATCGGGAAACCGATTTTCCTCGAATTTTTACGAAACAATAATATTTTATAAATTCAAAGTGAGGAGCCATTCTATGTCATAATTTTTTTCAAAAGTTTATTTACGTTCCTACCGCTTTAATTTAATGTAGTTGAAAATTATCATTTATTCACGATCTCTCTCTCTCTTTTGTCTATTCAGCTGTTAAGCTATGTTTATCGTCTTTATCACTTTCAGAGATTTTTAAGAACATATATGTTAGAAATTTCTCGTTAGTATAATTGTAGCTAAAAAACTACGGTTTTTGCGAAGTTTTACGAAAAAACGACGAGTGTACAAATGCCCTCTACACCCTGTGTATGTATTATATATCGTTGAACGGCGAATTTAATTTAGAGTAGGCTACAAGTTATTTGTACGTAATTATTATGATTTATTCGTCTTTTTACAGTTTCGTTCGACGTTATGGAAAAGGCAGGGACAGCATTATTATAAGCACGATATCGATCACGAAACCTGTTGATAGCTGAATGTACTACCTATATACAATACATAGATATGCGTAACATCAAGAAGGAAGTGTATTATTGAACATTGCTTTAACTCTTTTTTCATTCCTGAAAGGTCAACACTCGAGCCACTGCTTTTAATTCTTCCGTTTAAAGAGCGTAGCGCATACAATCAGAACCTATATTTGTGATCTGTTGTTTACTTTCCAGGTATTTGCAAAACGATTTCGATGTTATACAAACGTATTCTACCCCACTCATGCAGCCTGGTGCGTCGCCATAAATTCGCCACTTATCTACTCTCTTTGTAAACATTGCACGTAACGAGTGAACTCGACAGATGGCACTTCGTTAGCTGCATCGATTTTAATGGGACTTTATCAATGTTTTTGGATGTACGCAAAATGTTTTTAATTTATTTCAAACTACAAAGCTTTGGTCTTATTCTTATCCTACGTGAATATAAACGAATTTAATAGAATTTTCGGTTCTATGTTTTGATTTCTGCGATTTGTGTCTCGAGTTCTGCGCGATGAGTTCTGATTAATTAGGTATTAGTTGTTCGTTGCCTGTCAATAGTTGTTGGTTGTTGGGTATTACGAATCAACCGACACTTATTAGTTATTACAACCGAGTTCTGAGTTCCAAGTTATTCGTTACCAGATATTCGTCTTCTCTTAATAGTTATTAATTATTACTGCTTAGCTGTTAGATACTAGTAATTGATTCTCAGCTTTGAGTTTCGAGGTCAATGTCTTGGGTACCGAGTTCAGTAAACGAATAATTGCTAATTACGCATTCTATGTTCATCTCAAGGTTTGGTTCGGTTATCTCGTTTGATCTCGACCACGTTTGTACACGTCGATTTCTATCTATATATAACTAGTATTTTGCATACAGTATTTATCTATAGTCCTCGTCTCTATTCCGTAAAATTTGATGTCGATCATAAGGCGTGCTTTATGAAAAAACACCTTTATTTTTTCTCATTACGCCACAAAATTCCAGTTTCTCGAAACATGTTAATCCGATTCCCATGTTAGTACTTTCTACCGAATACTACTTATTTCAGTTACTACTCGTTTGACGTGAAATAACAAGAGTAGGCGCGAAATTCGCACGTCGATGGAAAACGAGAAGCGTCGTTAATAAATAACAGAAAAGTTGGTAAAAATTGAACAATCATCGGTGAATGTATATAGCGAGACTAGGTACACGGTAGTGGAGAAACACGTGAAACGCGCAGATTGCCATCGATGAAACGGAGCGTTCGAAAATAATTCAGGCTTAATCTCGAAATCACTGTACAGTGGACGGATCGGTCGTTATCAAGCAGCTCTGAATCATTAAACGACAAGGGGGCTGGGCTTACGGATCGCGATAATTCGTCGCAGGTTGGTTGGATAGATCGGTAGCCCGGTAGGATAGAGACAGTGGAAATGTCATCGCTTTGTCGAACGCTGTTGGCAAGACGAAGAGAAATGAGAGAGGGAGGATATGGCACACTCCACTTCAGTCTCTTCGAAGAGAGCTCGTAGAGATAAGCCGCCGCCCTCACGACTGGCATGATGGCACACCAAGACGAGTAAAAACCGGGTCACAGATGCGGGATACGCCGGTGTGTGCGTATCAGTGTGGGTAGTCTCTCTTGTACGGGGGTGGCGTACGCATGATAGAGGTACGCGGAATCGCATCGCACCCTCATCTACCTTTAGGAACTCCGTTGGGGTTTTCTCTGAACGAGTAAGACGTATCCTGTGTTGGCAAGCTTGAGACACGATGCCCGTCTGTGTTAGGTTTTGTAAATGTAATTCGCGAGGGTGCGAAACCTTGTAGGGGCGACCGTAAATGTTTTTCGACAGTTACTTCGGTTTCCTTGTGTTTCTGATTTTTCTTTTTTTTTTTTTTCAACAGGCCAAACTCCTCGTCGGATTCAGCTGAAAGTTCGTACAAACCAGGCCGATATTTTTAGATTTGGTTTATTAATAAGTCATACCGACGAGATTAATTCGTTATATCGCTCTGACAGAATCCGTATATCGAGCTGTACTAGCAGACAAAAAATATCGAATATATACCTAGAAGAAGTCAGTGACCTGGTTATTAATTTTAGATAATTTCTTTAGCTAAAATAGTACGTCCGTTATCAGCGTATAATAAATCGATCGAATTTAATTGAAGTGAAACTTTAATCGGAGTTCTAAGAATTGGAGGGTAAAATAGGTCGAATTCTGCATATTATATACAGCGATGTTAGAGATCAGACTAAGCTGAAAGTAGGTTCTGAATTCGAAGAGTTAAAATGTTTCTTTCCAATACAAACCGTTGAATCTTACCGGAAAGGGATATAAAAGCTTATAAATCGGACCACAAGAGGAGGACAATGCTAGAGAGAAATGGAAGAACACGAACCTAACCCAAACCATAATATTAAATTACTAGATCGGTTCCACCAAGAATTGATGAAATAAACTAGTGGAATTTTGTCAGAATCCAATTACCTAATAGCAGGTGACCGAAAAGTAAAACAAGTGCACGTTACATCGGGTGGATACTTTTAATCAAATATCAATCTGTTTTTGAAAAATATTCGGAGACGAAAATGGCGCCATCGGCCCGTTCTCACATTTTCATCCTATTTCTCTTCCGATCCGTGACTCTTTTACATCACGGATACGTATGCGAATGCAGAAAAGTATACGCTTCTGTGTGAAATCTGAATAACGATCAAGTCCAGGCAAGCCGAATGGTGTCCAAGTGACGATAACACGTAGAATCCCAAATAGCCCTCGTATTTTACACACCTTTCTTCTCGTCCCGTTCCTCCGACTTATTTTTTCACCAGAACAAAATCGTTCAAGACCTTCCCGTTTCGCTCCTGCGTTTCGCAAACGGTAAAATCGCAATTAGAAATTACGAGCCATCGCGAATTTCACCATAGCCAAAGAAGGGACCGAAAGGAATTTAAACCTGCGAAAAATAAATTGGAAGTACGATACTTCCGTAACAATGCTCTTGCATTTCGTTCAACTCGTACGTGAAAATTCGCACGTCGATGAGCTCAAAGGCATTCGAAAAACACTCGGAAGTTTACGGCTGCACGCATTCGTTGGATTATCGCGTAAGGGTACAGGGCCCCGCCGCGATTTTTAAGCGGCGGTACTACCTTTGAGCTCGCTGATAGGCGAATCACCCTGTAGGATTGATATTATAAAAGGAATCGCAATGTTGTTGAGTTCTCCTTTTTTCATCGCGTCGTTTGATGTGTGCAGCGTGCAAGTGGGGCGTGGAGATTCAGCAAGTTTCAAAGGGTTGCGTTATTTTAACGCACGCTGGAAGGACGTAAGTAGGGTGTCTTCTTCGAGTTTTCTACATATAATACACATACACGCGGTGATATATGTGTATATATATATAAGGCTTTTCCTTCTTTGATACTTCGCTAGACCCATGCGAACTGAGAAAGTAAAAACAAGCTCGACGAGACACAGTCAGGACGCGTGTCCTCAGAGATTCGTAAGGATGCTCGACATACGTGTGATAAATAATTCTGTTTATTGGCTTCCTTTTTTTTTCTCTCTATCAGCGTCTCCTGCTCCGCACACATCTTGCTCTTTCAATTCGTATAATCCGGCAAATGGAGGAACTGCTTGTGGTCTTATACGATGCAAGGCATTTAAATTGCTTGAGTGCCTTTGTCTTTCATAGGCAACGGATTGCGTTTGCGAAACCAAAGCGTATTTCAATTCGAAGTCGCTATTTGTCTAATTACATTGCAATTATCTGATTTAAATGTAAGATCCGACTCGCGTTGTAGTCACTCTTACTCTTTGTTCTGCGAGTCTGCTTTTGGAATGGTTCCAGATTGATTGTACTACAATGCAGAAATAAATGAAAATTTAAAGCTGTATTCTGCGAATTGTATTCGAGCGTGTACTCTTGACGCGTATGTATTATATTTCAATAATATGATTGTTGGAAATACGAAACTTTTAATTTTATACTTTTGAAATTCAGCAAATGAAAAGCGAGTTCTAAGAATAACATTTGTTTATGCTTATATATTTACGATTCTTTTTAACGAAATTAATGAAAATTGTGGAAATTATATACCCTTAGGCAAATTGTGCTTTTAAAAAACAGCTACTATGAAATGTTGAAAATTAAAGAAACGATAGCCCCTTGAAGTTTAAAATCGATTTTCCTTGTCCCTTTCTTTCCTTGGACGGCAAACAAAAATAGATGAAAAGCAGAGATCAGATCTTGAAATCCGTGGTTTGTACGATAAAGGTACATTAAAGGAACATCTTTTATAGCTGGTTTCGAGAAAAACGCGTTTGAAGTTTCTGTTACTCGTTTGTACGTTGGTTGTAGATCGTACTTTAAACCTCTCTAACATATCTAATTTTACAAATTCAAGCAAATCCTTTCACACAGATATTTTCGAAAGAAATACCTTGAGAGAACGTAAAAGAAGAAGAAAAAAATATTGATATTATTAAGCCGAATTACAAGATTAGTCCCTTAAAATATCTCACTACCGACTGACGGGAAAGAGACTTGTTTCGCGACGATCAAAGTCAACAAGCAAATATTATTGTCGATGAAATTAATGCACCGGGAGCTTCGTTAAGGATCGAACTGTTTCATTTGCAATAATTTAATACTATGAAACAAATTTCCGCGATACATCGAACGATTGCGCAACGATATAATTTTTCGCAGCACTCTTTCGACTCCGTTGCCAATTTTCGTCTCAATCATGCACCGAACGATTTATTATTTTATACCGTTGTAAAAACAGAGGGGACAAATTTTCGAATCCGGCATATAAGCTTCGCAATCACCGCGTTGTCGACCTAAGGCGGGAAATTTGACAACAGTAGCACCACCGCAAAGCTTTTCGATGTAGCAGTGAGGTCGCATCCACGCTTGCCCGCGCAATCCTCGTATAAGCTTTACGATCAGGACGTGTATCTTCGGGATGTGTTCCATCTCTTTAACTGTCATGGTTCCTCGCTAGCGTGAGAGCTGCTAGAGTGACACAGAAGAACAGAGATGCAGTGGTAGACTACTTAAAGTCGAAGTTAGAGTAAAGCATCGCATAAAAGAAAGAGAGAAAGAGAGAGAGAGAGAGTAAGCTTGTTTCATCGCGTCTTTAGAAGAAAAAGCAAACTGTTTTATGAAAAATAGGTAAATTAACAGAATAATTCAGGAAGGCTTCGTTCTTTCAAAAACTGCTGTTGGAATTTAATGGAGAATTCAATTACGAATATTACCAAGCGGTTTTCCAATTAGCAATTATATCACGTTCTAATTAATATGGGAAAGTGTTTGAATAATTTTAAGTATTTATAAGTATCCAATTTCGACCGTGGTACTTTCAAGAGAAATTCCGTCGACGTGAAACAAAACCGATGCTCGTTTGTATGTATGTAATTTCGTATACCGAGTGGAAAATTGAAAAAAGACGAAAGTGAAGGAAGATCAGTTTTATGGGTCCTAAATTTCGCCGGCAGTTAAATAACACAATTTGTTTCACACGCTTAGTTCTATGACGGTATGTTTCTTCTGACCTAAAACCTTCCGAGACCTTTTTCCAAAGCTGAAAAAGAAATAGTACATTTTCGTTGCTGCTGTAATTGGTCTCGTTTACTCCTTTACCGTTACTTAACGTATCGCGAAAAATAATTTCATTCGATAAATAGGGGAAATCGCTTATCTCCCGTAACCTTCTTCCTATCCGTCATTGCGGCATCATCCGTGTCGATTTTTCTTAATTGCATTTATCGTGCAGAATGATTATCAGGAGATTACGCAAAGCAATAAATGCCGAGTGTGTATCTACGTGTAATGCTCCAGTTGGAAACGTTCAGTATGAATGGCGGAATGTTCGTATGAAAGAGTATACGGATAATAGGAACTTTATTACATCGTGGTGTAATTGTTGGGAGATGTTATATGGATATTACACGAGGAATGTCAACGGGAAAAATATTCCGGCAGCATTTAGATTCTTCTACCCAAGGTTACTTTAAATGGATTAAAGTATTAAACGAAGTGTGCGAACAATTAATCATAGCAGGGTATCCAGTTGACCGCCTTTTACGATCATTAATTTGGCGACGTAAACAAGTCGGAAACAAGCAAGTTAAATGGTCGTATTAAAAAAAAAATCAGTCTTCAGAAACATAAATTATTAAGTGTACTAAGTACCTGATACAATTTTCTGTCACTAATTAATTACCTTTGACATCAAAATAGTAAACCGATATTTGCATGAAGTAGCGAAACTGAATTTACCGATAATCGTTTTGATCCAAATTCGTCCTAAATTATCCTATCATTCTTTTCGTATTTCCTACCTTTATTACAACTAATTCGTAAACAGTATATGTTCGTTAATATTCACGTTCACGTATATACGCATAATACCTTTAAATCACGTTGATCATGTTTTATCGAGGAAATCTATCAACATACTCATGTATGTGCGAGGAAATTGATTAATATTTACAGCTAAATGGAAATATCGGAGGAAGCTTGATATTGCTGATCAAAAATTACAGTAACTATTGCCGTTTCATGGAATTCTGCGCCGGTGTTATGTTCACGATAAAATGCTTTGTTATTCCCACGAAACATTATCGACTGTTAAAGACGACAAACTACTGCAACCGGAATTGCCTCCTAAATTCTGATTCCTACAGCTTGCTTCGATCTACGAGACAATTTAATGTTCCCTCGTTAATTTAATTTTATCCCTGATATGGTCATTTTTCACCGGTGGAGTAGGAGCGGATCGTTACTGAGAAATGGCCGGCGATATCAATTCCATATAATATAGTCTCGTTTGGTTAAATTCTCTCGCGTAAATTATACACTTAATTTACTCGTCAGAACCACCTGTTCCTTGTCCTTCGATTCGTATATAGTCAGCCGTGTGATAGCCATTTTTCTCCCGTATATTTTCGTATTTCTAAAAGATACAACAGATAATCGCGGTTTTTCTTTTTTTTTTATTTTTTACTTTACACGTATTTAAAGATTTCGAAATTTTTCGATTAAACGCATCACGAAATTATGGACGAGCAATTCGATAAATAAGTTTTATCTTGTTCGTTTAAAAAATTGAAGAAAGATAGAGAAAAAGATTTCAAAATATGAGAATAATTAGAAATAGCTGCGGAAAGAGGCAACAAAATGAAGAAATATCGTATACGTCGATATTTTCACTCGAAACGCACGATGATATAAATGGACTTTGATATATGCAGGAAATATATGAATCTTTTCAGTTAACAACGCTATGCATTGGAAAGTTAAAATTAGAAAATTACAGAAAGCTTTTTATATGGCGAAAACAAAGGGAAAGAGAGAAGAAATTTCCACTTAGAAATAAGAGGGAAGAAACGCATTTGCATACCGTGGTGATAAAGCTCTATATACGTGCATCCTCGTGCCTGTATAAACATGCGAAAGGAGGTCCAAGGTATCACACAGAATCTACATCGTGCTTTTCCAGCTGGGTTTTCGAGCCTCTGAATGACGTCAACGAGTGAACTTCGAATATATTGTTGCTCGTTAAAAGCAGATGAAATTGTTTCACGTGGCCGTACGCGATTAGATCCGCCTCCTTACGATGGCAAATGTTATCTATTTAATTTCCTTTTCCAAGTCTTCTAACGCCTTTCCCCCAGCCCGACGACTTCTTTCTCCTTTTCCCTCGGGGGGCGAATGAGACAAGGGCGAACATTCTCTCTATCGTTTCGCTTTATTCTTTATTTTTCTACCCTGAACTGGTTCTAGAGAGTCCAGGCTCGTAGCAGACAGCCTTGAAATATCTTATGAAATTACAGGCGAGAGTGGCAAATAAGTTTGGACAATCGTTTTTGTCCTTTTTTGTTAGGCTCGTTATAGTTTCACTACTCTCTTTCACTTCTAATTGCTTTCATATAGCTATTTATTCATCCCTGACATAGGGCCTCTTGACTCATCTCTGTAACGAATTAAATATATCCGTCTTACCTTAAAATTTTAGTAAACAACACGGAACAGATTATTAAAAATTTCAAATTTCGATTCGTCGCTGTAAGTAATCGATTCCTAAAACTCGATTGGCTTCTTTGGCTATTCCATGACAAATTTTAACCGTTTTAATGGAACTTTACACGAGTGGTTAACTTATTTACCGACACAACTTTGCATGTTTATTGACTTTACCACGCAATATACGGACTAAATTCAAAATTAAAATTGACAGTCTCTTGAGAATGATAGAGTTTCCGTTACCGCGGTGCATGGTCGAGAGTTAATTAAAAGTCGCGTTTTATGTCAGAATGATAAAACCAGAAACACCTTAGACTGTTCGGGAAGTGTCAACGCGAGACACGAGGCCGTTTATTCGAGTTCATGGCATGAAAATGTGTCATTGGTTAGATGCAACCAAGGTTGCCGGATATTAAAACGAACGGAATAATGTGCCATTGTGGGAAAATAACGGTGAGCAGGATTCAGGGATCCGGCCAAGTTTTCTTCGCTCGATTTTGCCAACTAGGAATTCCTGATGTACGTGAAAGAAAATAAAGAAAGAATAGAGTTCCTTGTTGCTTTTTGTCCCGTGTTATTCCTGTTACATGTGCGACGAACTTCGGTGCATCTGAATTTTCGTATGAAAGGAAACAGGCAGCCAGGCTTGTTATGTCTCGTTACTGTGTTAGGACTTTAGAAATTTGTCGGAAACCGACTTTCCTACTATCTTCAGGCGCTGACTTTTAACAGCGAATCTACTTTTGCGAGAGCTATGCGAGGGTTATAGTTTAGTAACGTTAGCTTCGTATATTTGATCATCTCTCGAGATATCAACGGTCAATCTCATTTATTGGAAATCTCTTGATTTCGATGTCAAAAATCGCGAAAACGCATTTTAAAACCTAACAAATTTTCGAAACCTGCTGTTACTCGAGCTCTCGCTTTTTTTTAATAAAAATGTCTTGCTATTTTAGGGAATACGAATCTTCCGTGGATCTACCTGAGAGAAGGAATATGAATGGATTAAAAGTGATTCGAGTCTTAACGGGATTAATATTCAACAACGACTGTTTTACTTCAGATTTTCGGCCAAGTTCTCAACTCGTGTTCCATGGTCGGAATTTAAGATTTCCCAGTGAAACGGATCTTCGCGTTTCTATCGGGAGTTAACAAATAGATAAAGAGAAATATTTAAGCTACTCAGGATTAGAAGATTGCTGGAGGCATAGAGAATTCAAATGCGACGATTAACGCAAATTTAGAATCGCAGGTTTGAGATAGTAATATAGCCTTCTGTTTTATTCTTGATTAAAGTACGAAAACCTCTTAGATCGGAAATTTTGGCCCGATGGAATAATAAATAACGAATCTGAAGTGTGGGGGTGTTACATTAATTATTTCATAATTTTCGTAATAGCGTTCGAAGGCATGAAACTGGAGCGGAATTTTTATTTAATAGTTAAATAAGACGTAGAATTAAGAGGACGCGTTTCAAGCAGGATGACTCTCTGAATTTTCATTTGCCAACTTCACCGTACAAAGTACGGGCGAGAGGAAAGTTAAAAACTTTCGGCTGATAATTTTTGAACAGATGTCTCTTTCCATAAGTTACGAGCGAGCAGTAGAAAGCCATCGCGACTATTTTCTAATTGATTGCATTTGACATTTCACAAGAAGATCACTCGATCAAGCTATCTTACGGAATTAGTTTCCTATTTGAGGGAGCTCCAATGGTAATATCACGGGTTATTATTCCTGACACTTCGGGATATTATTTAAATTGAAATTACTTTTCTCATTATAACGCATCCAAGAGGAAAATTTGTTTTTCTATTGACTTACTCTTACTATTTTCGTCTAAGACAAAAATTTTCTCTCTGACAGTTGGCAATTAAAATATGGGTTTTTCTTTACTTTCGACACGTCTAACGATTTATTGACTTCCATAGACAGTCTATTGACACTTTTGCGATTATACAGATATTCCTGCAACTCTGTCTTATTTATAAATACATTTTGCAGCTTCGTTTACACGAGCTGTAAAGTTGGCGCGAGTTAAGGATTTCAATTTCAGTTTTTTACGTTTATTAAAGTTGGGAGAGCTTTGAGATTTTAAATTCTTTCGTACGCACGTTAAAATGTAAGTCTTCTGGAAGACTACTACTTTAAGAGAAGATATAAGATTCATTGGGTAAAAAAAAATCAATTCTTCTTACTGATTCATTTAAACGTACATATATTCCATATCACGCAGTCAAATAATTACGTCAAGGTAATTCTTCATCGAGAAAATATGTAAATACAACCTCAAGGCCATATACGAGCTTAATTCAACCACTTGTACAATCATCCTTCGTACAATACGTTACATGTAACAAAATATTGGCTTATAAAAATAAACGTATTAAAGAATTAATTTCAATGAAGTATACTATATACTTTTTTTTGTACCTGAAACAGACGTTTCCTGAAACAGCGAAAAATTAATCAAAACTTTTCCAATCATACGTGAAATATATAATATATAATACATAACAAATATGATAAACAATAAAAATATATAAAATATTTCCATTCCGTATCTTCCATATTTTTCGATTTTCATTCACGTCAGTTGTAAAAGCTAATTTCAACTTTTTATCGGAAAAAAGCTGCAGGCCTCTGCTGGTCTAAAACTAAAAGCTTCCGAGTTGAAATGGGTAACGAAGTGAAAATAAATATTAAATGTCAATATTACAAAACGTCGCACAAAGGATATAATATATTTTCCAAACCCTCGATCTTATCAAAACCAGGGTTTTGTTAGGGTCAATCCATCCCGAGATTTATCTATATATTATCTATTTTTGATATTATAGCATTGCGGAGGATACTCGTAAGATACTTGACTACACACACACGGTTACTCTTCACAGATCTGAAGCGAAAAAGAGATCGTTACGACTATCTTTCCTGTCTATCGATACCGAAAGTTCAGCCACCGGAAATCGTGCATTCATGGTGGAACGATAAACGCATCGCGAGGAAATGGCGATCTCGTTTCCTTCCCGTTTGTTTTGCGCGATTTCTTGACCAGCCCTGGTCCGAGGTACGAGCCTTCGAGTTCTTGTAGATTGATATACGAAGTGACGTTGTCGGCGCGGCTAAAAACTACCGTGTACCTGTAGCGAGTATGCATCGATGTGTAATATTATGCCCGTGAAAACAGTGTAAGTGGCTGAACGTGAATGCATATCAAGTGCGACACGGTACACTGCGCATTGTGAATACGAGATTAGATTGCCAGGGATAAAAACAGCCTTACACGCGTAGCTCGCTAATTATAATTCCGAAAACGACGCGAGATTATCACGTTAATTCGAGAATAACTACCTGCAGATTTTCGTATTTCGTTGCTTAATTCATTTGCTTTAATTTATTTAGAAAACCGATATCGTTGTTTCCTTTCCTCTGCCCGCTTCGCTGTTCAACGAGGATCCGATAGGACGTTAGGTTTTTAACTGAAAGTTTCTTTGGGAAAAATTAGCATGGCGCTGGTTAATTCATTTCGATATGTCCGTCTCCTTCGCGGAGATTTAACAAAAGTATCAGGGAGAATTTAAGAAACATCCGAATAGGGAAAGAGGTCGAAGGTTTTTCCCTGCAGTTGGTAAATCTACCGTGGAAATATTAGCTGTGTAAATTAATTCAGAGGCTCCTTCGAGAAAAGTTTCAATTTTATGCATGAATGCGGTTAATCGTCAAAACAGTCCTGTTTTTTTTGGTTATTTTCTTCAGACCCGGTCCGAGGAACGTGACAATTTTCCGTTGATAAATTTGTTTATTCGTTTTTCTTCCATTTCGCCACGCTTTAAATCGTGACCCGCGCAAATGATATCGTAATAGGCGAAGATCAGTTGAAGCAAAGCTAGAGGAGTACGCTGAGTGTGTCAGCACTTATCAACCAAGATTAAAAATTGCTTCCTTTGTAACCTCTGTGACACGGGACCGTTCGTTGTCGCGAAGATTCGCCTTCGCTCCTTTAATCTTTTTTTCCCCGTGCATCATCTTCTGATTTCAAAGTCATCGTCCCGAGCGCAAAATTACAGCTCATATACAATTACGAAAAACGCGGACGATCCTTTATTGCGACTACGGCGAGACGAGAATCCGAATTGAAGACGCGTCACGGATGTGTATATTTAAATCCAGAGGAATATCGTTTTCGAAAAAGACTCGTTTCCCTTACGGTATTCCATCGTGTTTCTAGTTTCCACCTGTTATTTAAAGATGGAATATCGGGATAGTTTCGTTATAAATCGTCGGTCGTAATTTATCAAATTGCCAACGGGATTACTTTTAAAGTCGCGCTGAAAAAACAATATTGGATATTTTAAACCGGCGGCACGGACGATTTGCAGCGAGGGAAAAGAGAGTTATAAAGCAACGTTGAAGAGGAAAGAGTATTTCGACGATCTCTTTGGTATCGTGAAAAACACACCGCCATTTGTGGTGAAATCCAACCGTATTAATGAACGTATCACGCCGCTTGCGTACAGGTGTGATCATTAATTCTGTTAAACGGCGATAAATGACGCGGACGTTAAGTGACGTTGACCCTGTTTTAATAATTGTCACGTACATATCGATCGAATCTGACCATGTTACGTCGCGGTGGAATAAAATGGGTAAATCAGGTGTTTTAGCTCGACCCTCGGTTTATAGAGAATTTTAGCAAACTATTTCAATTACGGTTCGATTCGTCGATAATAATTTCTCTTTTTTTTAATCACAACTTCTATTCCGTTAATCTCATCGATGATTTCTACGTTTCTCGTAATAATCGTTCGCTGTTTCCCTTTTTTTTTACGGCTGGATATTCCTCGTTTTACGTAGCTTTTATCAGCGTTCAGAAATTGTAAAACGAAGCCGATAATAATTTCGTCAAAAACTCTAAGAGATAGGTCGGGAATAGCATTTACAGTACGCACTATTTCGGATGAACTGGAAATTATTTACAACGCAACCGTGTGGCAATTTACGAGAGCTTATTAAACGCGCTGAATATACGATATTATTTCAAATGAAAGTATCGTTGTCGTTGACCATCGTATTTGTACATTCCTAGGACTCTTACTGCGATTTGCCGAATTATTATAGCGAGCAGAGTATCGGCGAATACCAGGGAACGATAATCGTTCAAACACCCGTGAGAATGCGGTAAAAGAATTTTTTATTGACCGAATAACTGCGCGATCGATACGAGAATTTCATCAGCGCAGTTCACGCGTTCATCTGCCACTCGATCGAGCAAATTGTATCTTTCCAATCGATCAGAACGTGTCATTGGCAATAACCACCCCTTTTGTTTTCCCCGGCTTTCTTAAACGGTTAATTCGCCTCAACGTGAACCGACATATGCTCGGGTTTTATTATTCATCGATCAGCGGAGTGTCAGAGATTAAACGATATTTATCATTTGCGATGCTTTTTGATCACCGGCATACGCCTGCAACCTCTAAACGCTGCCACGTTTTACTTCAAACGAGTTCAAGCTGCTTCATGGTGTTAACAGATTTTGATGCTTTCAACGTGCAACAGCTGACTTAACGCATTAACCACTGTGTCTCGGTTTAACGAACTTTACTGTACATTCGATACTTGGTGAATTTCCCACGGACAGCATTCCAGTTTCCTCCGCCAACTATAACAATTCGCGAAGAACGCTGCTTCGTATTAGCTGTTCGAGTTAACGTCTTTCGAGAATCGCGGTCGAATTTTGATCTCGAGAGCCACTCGACTTTCTATTCCTACGCGAAACCACTTTTGCTTAACAGTAGAACTGCCGACATATAACGAGTAGCTACGTATATTATACGCAAACAAAGGTAATTGTAGCGATACGAGGAAGACCGAATAAAAGTAACTATAAATTGTTAGAATAAAATATCTCAAACGAGTTAGTTTAATCGGCGTGGTAGGTGTAGAGTCTTCGGGAAATCCGATTTTCGTTACATAAAATCGGAAAGAGAAATAAAAAATTGCTATGAAATATTACGATACACAGGATAGTCCACGTTAAGTGCTATTTGATATACTTAACACTAACCGACCATGATTTAAATCTTTTTCCCAAAACTTTCGTTAAAAATTCCGCGTTAAACGTTACTGTCTTAATCATACGTTTAGACATTTTTTCAATCTATTTTTTTGAAGCTTCTACTTCTTTTCCATTCACCGGTTATTTGATCGTGGTATGTTTAGCGTTAAATAAATTCTTAGATGATTGTTTAGTTACCTGTAGATGTTATCCATTAGACAAACTGCAGGCCGACTAACTTTTCTTTCTTATCCCTTACTCGTCTTTATCGCCCTATTGCTCATTCGAACCCTGACCGTGCATCATCCTCATCTAACCTTCGATCCTCATCGCTTATTTCCTGAAACAGATATAAATATTGCCTATTATCCCAAAATCAGAGGAATCCCAGCTGTAATAGTCAGGCTGGAGTATTAGAACGTAAGATCTGGTATGTCCTCGGTCGTGTCGTTCAAAATATCGCCATTAAAGTTCTCGTGTAAATTTGTGACAATAAAAAGTGTCGGAATACAACAAAATATAAGGAGATTCCAAAGAAGATACGATAATACTAATTTCTCCGAATCACATTCGATAGAGATACGCAGGATGATTTACGTTTGCAGATCGATATAAAAGTAATCTACAAACTACCTACAGAACCCATATGGAATCGATAAAAAAGAAAAACAATATTGACGTATCAAGTTTGATTTTTCAAGATCGTTCTCATAAGAATTTTTACATACCAATTATTCGTGAAATTGTTTCAGCACCGTGTTTCTAACTTACACGAATTCTCTCGTTCAAACCGCGGCTGTGACTGTGATTCGTCAGAAAATTTTTGGCACGGACATTTATCTGGAATATTCGCTGGTTCACGTATTCATCGTACATCTTACACATGCTTGGAATGTCACTGATTCGTGTAAAAAGTTCAGTGTACATCGAAAATAGTACACGCTGTACGCACGGTGATATCGTGACGGAAACACGTACACATTCCTTTCTGCTCGGTTTCACAGCAGCATGTCCTTTGTCGGTGACGGAGATGACTGAACGCTATGGAATCACTGATACTTCGACTATGATTCATTGGTACTCGAACGTCAATCACTATTCATGCACAAATCACTTCATAGGTCGGAGGTTAATAGAAGCCTCAGCCTGGTTCGTTCACACGAGGTAGATATTGACAACGGTTTGTGAACCATATACAAAATTCCCTCGATTTTTGAGAATCCGCTCCTTTGTGGCCTCGTTTGGTTCGAGGGTTCGAAATTTCTTTCACTGCCGTGTGATTATCGTTACATACCGTTAGAAACTTCGAAACTTCGAATATCATCGACGAAGCAATAAATGTTGTCCGAATAAGTCTTATCCGTTGAATTACGTTAATCGGTATGACGACAGTTTGCCACGTTACGTGTCATCGAGCCTTCGTTAATAGGAGAAAATAAAAATTTTGTAGATCTCGTGAAATTTAACCCATTTGCATCATTAAGCGGAATAACCCGCACTCAATATCTGTTGCTTGCCTATTTTAAATTTATGTATCACACAACTATGTAAAAGAATATATATTTATACTATAGCATCATATAGAATGATGTTGTTTTAATATATGTATAATTTCTGGATCAAATATAAGTAAGAGTTCGTTTGTTACACTTAATTTCATTGAAAGTCTTGGAAGACCTAGGGTTAAGCTGCGTTCGTGAAATGGAGATTTAAAAAATTCGAGAAGATTGCGAATTTATATTTCTCACAGGAATATAAGCCGAAGGATCGAGCGCTAAAAAAGGCTCACCGCCATGACTCATCATTTCCCTCATTTTCTCATTTTGCAGTTAAGTACAAATTGCTCGAGCTTCCTTTGCGAGTAGCGATAAGGCAAAACGAATGCTTTAGCATAGTAATTAATAAGGAAGCATCGCTGCGAAGATTCGGACGGTTGCTGGCGTGCGGTTTATGTTACGCCACCGGAAAATGTGTAATTCGGTGGTGAACAATGCAAAAGTCTGGCAGAAAAAGATACGAGCGTTTTCCTGTGCGAAGGTGTGCGCAGAATGCCGTGTGAAATTCAATGCGCGGCATAAAAACAGTTTTAATTTTAATTCCCCTGGATTTATATACTACGAAGTTGACTCGGAATTCCCGGCTGCACGCGAAATCCTGCCGATAAACAGATCGCTCTTGTACATTTGCAATACATCACCGACACGAATATATTTACAATATATGTACGCTGAAAATATTAATACCCTATCTTGCGTACTCGAGTGTATCGCGTTTCACGCGAGTTTTGAGAATCGCGTAACAGGACAAAGAAAAATACTGCGGCAAGCCGCAGTCCTAAGGTTGATACTTGATACTTTGATACTTGATAACGTAATATCGGAAGAAAGAGGAAGAAGCAAGATTGGCAGGTGAAAAGATTCGAAGGGGTAAATCTACCCATCGTACTCCTGTTCTGTTTTTAAAATCTTGTGTTAACTGAAATAATCTTAAAAAAAATCTTCTTCTTCGATGATAAATTTTCGCTACTGTGACGAATTATACGCGAATTAATTCGAGCAAAGAGCCGAAATTAAATTTTATTTTCAGATTCGATCAATGTATATGATAAACGGTAATAAAAGGAAATAAAGTTGAATCGATGAATATAGGGTAGATCTATTGATGAACATTTGAAAAAGGGAAAACGTCATTGAAAGTCAGTCGTACCTCTCTTCGCAATTTTCTCTGTTGATTAAAACGGATCTACTAATCCGATTTTACATTGCTTTATCCTATTATATTCAGTCATACTATTTACGGCAGCTTTGTATTATTACTCGTTGCGTTCTTCGTAACTAATTCGATTTAATTAAAAGCACAGGGAATTATTTAATTATTTATTCAATGCCGGATGGGATCGGCGGTAATGGGAACGAAGTTAATTATGGATAACAAGGGCGACTTGAGGCGATGAAAGAAATGCATAATCCGGATTACGTTTTCGTTTAAGAGATCATGGCTTTTTAATTATCAGATTCAGAGGTATATGACTATGTATGTATGTATGCATGTAAATAATACTTACTGCCCGAGTCTGATGAAATCTGATAATTTAATTACAAATCATACATCTGTGAGTTAGAATTTCAATGAATTTTGGCGATATTTGATAGCGATATTCAACGACTCCGGAATTATAATTAGATCGTAGTTATTGAGCTTACTAGAAGTCTTTTCTATTAGGAGAATTCTTTTTACTATACTAATCTACTATACTTTAATCTTTATTCCAAAGAGATCCTTCTTAAACACTAGAACCATCGATCCAGACAAAAAGACTGGTCCTGGAATTCTCCAGTACTACTAAACTTACTTCAGAATTCTCATCGTATTACTAAGATTACCATTATTTATGCTTTGAAGATCTCTATGCTGAGGTACCCACTGAATATCGGTAATTTTTGGGTTAATAACTATTTGTAATATTTATGCGATTTTTACGTATTTTATCATTCGTTTATGCTCAAATATAGTCAATATAATTTCTTCCTCTTCCGAAGTTCTTTTCCAGACTATCTTAAACTTACACCATTACGCTATTATATTGAAAACTATCATTGTATACTTGCAAACTTCTTCTAAGAAAATAATAAATTCGTGTATCTTTTTAAGCATACTGTTCATTTCGAGCACCATTTAACGTGGCTATTGAAATAATAAATAACCTACATATTTAACGTGATTAAGGACATGTCACAAATTATCAAAACGAACAAATACCGTGTGATTGATTATGCTGAATTTAAACGAACACAAATTATGCGGAGAATTAATGTCCGCAATTTCATTCGTCGAGATAAAAGGAAAAAGAATTAATTTTTACTAATTCGGTGCTGTTTTTTTTTTTATAGCTTCTAGGAGAAATGGGAAAATGACGAAAGTTGTTTTCTTCTCTGCTGAAATGGAATCATATTGTAAAATTCAGACTTAGAATGTTAATCATTTTACGTGCAAAATATTACACGTAGAAAATATTCAATTGCAATTTATCACGTTGTTCGCGTAAATCTCTTCATTCTTATCGGCTCCGATTTTAATCAAATCACGATGAAGAGCTTCTTTAATTATGCGGATGCTTTATCATTGTTACAAATAATTCACAAATTCACACGCGTATGCTTCGTTTTAATTAGTTGATGATAAAGTTAAAGGATTTGTTTCACTTTGTTTCTTTCGACAATGGACGTTTTTTATATTGATGCTATGTTTATTACATTAATGGCGTATTTCAAAGGGTTTATTTCAATACCCACAGAAAAAAATGCAATGTTAAAAATAATTCCACACAGAGTGACAAAGGGACACGATACCTTGCAACAAATGCTATTACACGAAACAATAATAACAAAGGAGAAATCGAAAGATCTTGTTTTTCAATGCACTTACTCGATGTAATTTAGAAACTCCTCAAGCATTTCCTACGTCCCTAATAAAAGCAGCTCCTATAAGATGCAGGAGAATAGAAGTAATGAATCTAAGAAGACTTTTTAAGCTAGCTTAAGGTTTGTAATAGTCAAGTGAATAATTATTAACAATTCCGCAAGCGAGCCAACTTTTAATCTGTATTAAAACACAGGCTTGCGAAATCATTAATTCATTATCAATAAATCAAATTCTGTTCGCAGGAAGTACGTACCGCGTCTTTGTATGTACAAAGTTTTCATTGAATTTTTCACGATTAATACTAAACACGCGAAACTGTGCGCAATCGGCAACACAAGGGATGTAATATTTCGAAAAATATGAAAGACAAAAGTTGACGTATACTTTATCCTTGTAGTGATCTTAAGCTTCCTTGTAACTTCTTTCCTAATCTCTGTCAGATATTTTTCTGGTTTTGTAGCATTATATGTTATTCGATTTTCGTGATTTCCGAGGCTTTTGTAGATTTTTGAAGGTGAGATATCAATCTGCAAACGTGCAATTTATACCCACTTATTTATTTTTCCCGCATTTTATTCTTACGATGGATTAA
>NIJG01000047.1:3099651-3329778 GCA_002201625.1 Euglossa dilemma | reverse complement strand
ATAATGATAATATAAAAATAATGTACGAAATGTATGTATATTGAAATAAAGTACGTCATTTGTAAGACGGCTCGAACTTTTTGAGTAATTGGTTGGTTGATTGTTCCAAGGCAGAAAAGGAACTGTCACGGAAGAAACTTCTTTGATTTTTGAATGGAGCAGACTCGCGCTTTGTATAATAATATATCTCCCGTCTTTCTGCCAGGTTTAAGAAATAGGCCAGGTTTAGGAAATAGGAAACATTAGCACGATTAAAGCGCGATTTCAACCGTGTTTCTGTATATTATCGATATTCGATCAGTGCATTAAAGACGGTAGACGATGTTTCCTCAGCGTCGGTTAATATCGCAAGAAAATTTAATGTTCATATTATATTATTGCGTGAAGGTAAAAGAGATACACAGATATCAATTTACTAATTATACACCTAACTTTCTATAGAAATAATAACACATCACGGTTATAATTTCCTTTTGTATTTAATAATCGTGAAGTATGTAATTAATCGTGGAGATATAATTAAACGTATAATTTACACCAATTACGCGCATCGATCTCTCAATGTCTATATAAATAATAATTGACAGAAAGCACATTAAAAATGGATAGCGAAACTCTCCCGAAGAGTTGGAAAAATATATAGAAATAAATTAAATAAATACCGCGGTGAATCGTAAATATAGGTAAAAGCATTTAATCGAATTACGAAGATCGACGTAAGTATACGTATATTAAATTTAAAATAACGCGATTTATGTACGATTTTTCATTTCCCGTTTTTCAAGGTATCATCCACTTTATGGCAGAAAATCCTCGAATTGCTATTCCACCATTGTATATCGTCATTGACTATCGGTTGACGCGAATGCTGCAATTTCTAAACTCGAGGTGCAAGGATAAGTGTTACAGAGAGTTTTTCGTGAAAGCAAGACGGATTATTGGCTCGTGTGGCAGATACTTAGCGTTTATGGTGACCAAGAGTCGATATGTACTATGGCGCTTTACCTGCGGTACGGGACCGGGAATATATATAATATTTCCCGGAAACGGTATTTCAAGGATTAACAATTGTAACGGGGAAAAAAGTCAGACAGAATATCGGATTCTATTCCTACAAGTGGAACATTATTATTGTTTCTCATGGAATTGTTTTAATTAATATGGTATATCCGAGATAATAAATAATTGGCAATCGGGTGTTCCTTCCGCTTAATTAATTCCTGTTTCGAAGAAGAATCGGCCGGAGGAGCTATCAGGGGAACAGAATCGGTCGTTCCTCTCTACCGGCCAGATAACCGACTGTCATAGAGGTGTGGTCGAAAATTTTTTGAAGGTCCGGTCGGTAGCTGGTGAAAGGTTTAAAGATAACGGGTCGTTCGAAATGACATACGCGACGCGTACGTCTTACAGGTCGCCACGAAGGCACACAAGAACTCGGAAGATAGTTGAGGCGGAGGCTGGCGTCTGCCGCTTGGTTCGTTCGCGCCACCACCGACTCAATGTACCAGAGGAAATCGCTGACTTATGGCTTCATCGGGGAGTCGTAGCTTTTTTCATAAACCCACAGTCAACCCCCAACCTCGCGACTCTTTTACATTGTACCCAGATTTCAGCGATTAATTTTCCCCCATTGTGCCGCGGCGCATCTCTCGCCACCCCCGGCTCGCTCGTCCGCCGCTCTTTCGCTTCCTTTCTCCATCGCTCTTCCCAGCCAGATCTCCCTCTCTTTTTATCCTCCATCTACCCTCCAACTTTCAGTACCGGTAGCAAGCGTTTTCAACCGCGGACCAAGCCTCACCGACGCGTACTCTCACCTCCTCGCCGCCACCGACGGTCTATGCCTGCTACTCCTTCTCTTCAGCTGCACAGTCCGCATTGTCATTGGCAAACAAATCTCAATGGTAGTATTAAAAGTATCCGCTCTAATGGAACCTAGTATCCGTTCTACAAAAATTCTCGTTCCAACTGTATGTGTTCCCTTTCCGTGGCCCCTCATTCTCTCTCTCGATCTCTCTCTCTCGTTCCTTTGTTTCTTGCACTAACCGTTTCTTCCTCTATGCCGCGTTACGCTATCGCACGAGCGTCGCGCGTGTTCGTTCTTAAGTGCCTGTGTGTTGCCGCGTACACGCGAAACCCGCGGCACGTATGTACGCGAAAATTTCTGCCAACGTCGGAATAATTACTCGCTGATAGTCGTGCGGTAATTGTCTGCCGTAATCTACGGTTATACGTAAACGAGCGAGAGAACTCACGACGGCGGAGAGGCCGGAATAGTGCGTGGATCAACGTGCGATCTCGCAGGATTTGCCGATTATCAATACCGAACCTGAATTATTGCGTGGTTCTAAATTGCCGTGCGCTTCAAGATAATTGGTACCCAAGGAGTATGACACGTCGTCAAAGAGTACCGATCGCGATGCACGTTCATGAAACGAGAAATTCGTTCGGCCATGGAGAGAAATTTGGAGTAATTGGTATTATGCTTCAATTATACCTATACGTAAAGTCGCGGTGTCTTTGGTACTCTTAACTACTATCCAATGCGTTGTAACGAATAAATGTTCGAAAACGCGTATGATCTCGTAGATTTTCGAGATTTTCGTATCGAATAGACAACTGAGAATCGATCGAATTTTGGTCGAAACACGTTTTCGTCAGGTTATCGGGGCTAAAGTCCTGAGCTGCGTGCCACACCCAGTAAAGGCCTTTTGTATTCGAATTGTAGTCAACGAAGGTTCAATGTTCTCCGTATTTCTCTTGTATAAAGAACAAAGTTGCAAGAGAAAGTTGGTCAAAGTACGCGAATGTAATAAAATTATTTGTCTTCTCTTTGCAACGATCAATGGATCCTCGATTAATAGCAACACCGTGCAAGTTTAGACAGTCGTAACATATTTATTTTTTCCCGTCACACACCGATGATGTTTTGTAAATCAATAAAATTTCGTATAATCAGTTTTTAGAAATTTTCTACGCTCGTTGAACTGTTTATTTCTAGCTAACCTTTGTTCCGTGCTAATTTAATTTTCCACTACTGAAATATTGTCGTTTCAAACAGGAATGGTTTACTTTATCCCTTCACTCGTATAATTACATTCTTTTTTCCCGACCCCTCTTTTAGCCGCGTTCTCACTGACCTATTACAAACTCAGGATTTGCACGGTGGTCAATGGTAAATACCACGTGTGCTAAATCGCAAAAATAGCACAAGTCGCGACACTTACTGCCTCAACTCATTGGGTATCCTATGAGCAATCGTACTTAAATCGATCGCGGAGATAATCTAAAATAAAACAGCTTCTTTTTATATCTAGAAGGTATATTTTCAAATTTAATCTGGAACCAACGCGAAAAATTGACATTACCATCCTCGTGATGATATTCACGTAACAGTGAAAGAGGTGTAAAAAATAGTAAACGTTATAAAACCGTGAAAATTGTCGATTCTCTGAAACGTTTGGAAACGCGTTCGATATTTCGGAGCTCTTTCCGTTATTCTGCCTTCTGTTTTCAGTTTTATCCGGGGATTATTCACCGTTTCAAGCATTGCGGTAGAATCTCGAAACAGGGTTACTCATTTCTGGTTCTCTGGCGTTGACTCGAGCGAGCAATAATTCCTTATTCGACTGGATATTAATTAACGCTCGCACGCTCGCAATATATATTTAAACGCGCGAGCGTAAAAACGAGCGATTATGGCGACTTATCGCTCGGGGGTGCAATACTGAAGCGTAGAGCAGTAACCATTGTTTCATCCACCCTCTTTGCTCGAAATGTCGGCCCATTGTTTAGATTTTTTCGCGAGGATCGAGGCGATCGCAATATGGGGGATGCTTGACGTGGTTTGAATGCGCGAAGAAAAGCATTCTTAGCCTCTCTACCTATTTTCTCACGTGGCTCAGCCTAAGGAAGCAAGGTCGTGGAGGGGATGGGACACAATGTTCTAAACCGAGTGTTTCATTTCTTTCCCCTGCTTTCTTTACGAATTCTCAAAACCGAGACGCGACTTTTCCTTTTGAATCAATTCGCAAACCCCGAATCTTATTCTCCCTTCGTTGGATACGCGATGAAAATTGTTTCACACGCTTTTCACACGCTAGTGAAAATTCTCTCTGTATCCCGTACAGTTACGTTTCAATCTCGGATTTTTTCGAATTTGCATTCTCTCTCTTGAAACGCAATATTCAAGAGCGAGGGGTCGTAACAGGTAGCGAAACTCGCGTCGGACTCAATCATCGATATCCTGCCGAGAGCAAGTGGACCTTGAATGGATCATTGAACGACAGCCGGGACGATAAATAGCGTAATTGCGCCTGGCATGTCTTCTTACACTTTCGTATACAAGACTGGGTCCAATATGAAACTACGAAACGGCGGGCAGACGGAAGGAAGGAGAGAAAAGAGACGCAACCTCCTTCATAAAACGGCAAGATTTCACTGAAATTGAGATCATAACGTTGCCGACGCTTCCACTGAACCGGCCTGATGCACACAGATTTAGATCAACATCGTGCTGACGCCACGTGTATACATGTAAACAGCGTTGGTATATTTTGATGCATGAATTCGTGAATTTTTAGACGCTGTCCGAGAAATATCGCGACTTATTTTTCTCCCTTTTCACCGGGTAAATGGTGATTCAGCTTCGTTGGAAAAGTGGCCTGTAAGTTAATTTATCGTTCCTGTTTCCCGCTGTACGCCCCCTAAAAAAAAAAAGAAATTCCGCAAGGTAAATACTTATTGTTCGAAATGGGACTGCCCGCGTCCCGGTTTCGTAATTCGTATTTCGCGAGCAGAAGAATTTGCAACTCGTTGCGATGGTAATTCAAGTGTATATATCGGCTCAGAGATTATTTCTTCAGTCAAAATTTTTGATCCTATTCAGAAACACGATGCTACGATGCGAGTACAGGTAAAATTTCGGGCTTCTTCATTCGTAAATTCTTATTTCCTTCTCCGTAACCGATAGAGGAAAATTAAACGAATAATTTTTCAGATGCTCGAACAGTTCCGTTGAAGGAAACATTTTTCCGAAACGAGAAATCGAAATAAGTGAACCTAAATTCCTCGAGAAAAGTAGACCGTGGTGTCGGTGAAATTAAAAAGAAGCGAGAGAAATTGCCAGAAGTTCGATCGAGGAAAAGCAGAGAACGACGTATTACTATTCATTCGATCGGATCCCTATTGTTCGTTTCTCGTCTGCTGTCCTTTCACGGTCGTCCAAACGACCATGGGTTTGTTAATTAAACAGGGCAGTCCTTCTTACACGCTACCTCAAATCCTCCGAGTTCATGGATGTTCTTTAACTTGCCGTGACGCAAGTGGAAGCTCTTATGCAAACCGCAGAGTCCGAGCTGCTCGATGTTAGAAGAAGCTTATTATGGTCATTTACCTTCGCGTTTAAACGGCTGTACTGAAAACTGCCGTAAATCCTGGAACGATGGTGTTGCCATTCAGAAGGCGACTATCTCGTCACACAATGTACCGCGTTGATAATAAAACGAATCCGTAAAATTACGTACGAGCTGGCGTTGGACTAGGTCTATGGTTACCTTTTCCTTTACTTTTTTTCCAGATTTTAAGTGGACCATTTACGCCTGAAACTTATATCCCAGACGAAAGTTCCAGCCGTTTCGCAGCCATTTTATATGTGCTGTTAAATAGTATTGTCAGATACCACGAAGTGGATGCATTATGTTCGGTTTGTTTTATGGAAATGGGTCTGAGACATCAGCAGATGTTTCCTCTCTCCTATTTCGATATGATCTAAATGATAATAGCAATTTTTCAAATTAAACATAGCCCGTAGGTGTTAAAATTGTATCGTATTAGAATAGTTATTATATATTAAAAAAACTAGCGGATTATAACTATAGAAATTATATCGTTATTAAAAGTACGAATCGTAAAGTAAGATATACATATGTATATACCACGGTAAATGAGATGAATTCTTGAATATTTGTCTAGTTATTAGTGCCTATTTTACGTCACATGCATGTAGCCTGAACAAAATTTGAATAAAGGCGATGCGAATGAATGATGTAAAAAATGTCAAAGTAGAGAAAATAATTTTATCGTTAGAACTCGTACTCGTAATTATGCATAATCACCGGATTAATCGCATTTACCGTAACATATACACGCGATATAATACGTGCAAATATTTGCATCGTGTGTATATCGATATTTTAGAATTCTTTTAAAATGATGCAAGTGTATTAAGAAAGATGTATCAGTGTATTAAGCCCGAGGATTTTTGTGGAATTTTTTTGAATTCGGACCAGTGTATTGTAATTTTGAGAAATAATAGTGTGATTCCTCCCGGTAAGATAAATTTTGCGGATTATGTAAGCGGTGCACGCGGTTATAACGTGGAATTAGTGTAGCATATTTAGAAAAGGATTTTTCTTCGATCTAAATGTTACTCTTTCAACGATAAATTAAACATTTTAAAACAGGTAAACAGTGGTATTTAATATTCAATTATTTTTAATTAATATTCGCACAGTGAAACTGGATTTTCCCTGGCCACGAAAGAGTAGAAGCGCCACAAATTAATTGCAAATTAACGTAATCTTATTATCTTCGAAAATTGCAGCAAGCAACGAACCCAAGGAATCTTTCTTTCTAAAATCTCCTTTGTAATTTATATAATATTTCATACAACTACTTTACTTTGACTAAATTGTAGAATAATAACAACCTAGATCGTCAAAACGCAAGCAACAAAATCTCAAACTAAATTCAAACAACAATTTGTATACATCTAAAGATTGAAATACATTTCAGTTTTTATTCGTAAAGGTCTGATTCAGAGAACGATTTGTATACACTTGAAGGTTAAAACATATTTCAGCTTTTATTCATAAAAGCCTGAAGATTTAGTGTCAAATTTAGATTAATCTACTTTTGGAAAAATACCTCATTACCGCTTTTCAATCGAGGAATCATTATTTATTTTCAACTAAGGAAATAAGAGGCCGAGTCATTTGTAAATTACGTTCATTTAATAGTTATTCTCTTCAAGGAAGGAGAGACAGTGAATAAGAAATTTACCTCCATTAATATCTTTCTTGGTTGAAGGACCTAAGAGTCGTGGGAAAACGATTTCCAGGACCTGGTTCACGTTGTTTTCTATTTATATAACACACAGTATCGATTTGATTTATTTTAGATACGAGAGGTCCATCCTCGATGAACTTATTAACTTAATTCCTCTTTTATTTTTCTTTCTTCTCAGATTCTCTCTTCTAAGCTGAAGAACTATATGACAAAATTCGTCGATGTAACGCACATCTTGGACTACACCGATTAAATCGCTTATATGTACGTGTACATTTTGCAACTTCATTGAAATAAATCTTAGGAATACCTGTATCGATTTTCAATTTCTCAAGTTTTCCACTGGCAAATATTCACGGTTACGTGTGAAATAGCTTAATTACGCTTGAAAACAAGTTTCCCTTTCGAAAATATCCGGATTACCATAGTTTCGCAATTCTAAATTAGTAAATTGACTTTGCAAACAGAATGGCAAGTTCAATGCTGCACGCGAAAGAAGGGAAAATTAAAAGCTGAACCGAGCCAGAAATCTTAATTACACGGTGTTTTATTAAATTCAACGGAAACATTAGGCTTTAAATAACTGTAAGAAAGATCTTTGCTCTTTAAATGATCGGTACATTTAATATCTTAGCCTCGTGAAACGCAGTTGCAATTAATGTTTACTCGCGTAACGTAATTCACTTGATCCTTTCTTGAAGGAATAATAAACCATATGCTTTTCCTACAGTAACCGTATTCACCAGTAAATTGTTGTATGCAATTTCACCTTCTAGTTTATAGCAAACGTAGAAAGGGAAACTTTGTGTCTCGGTCTAGCATGCGCGCATTATTCAACAGAAACGAACATTTAAAGGAAAAAAACGTCATCGTGAAAGAGAAGTTTTATATCCCGCCGTTGCGTATTGTGAGAAATCATAATTACGTATTTCTCCCGGCCACGAACACGATCGTTTATGCGTCGCAATCGCGTGTCTTTTAACCATGCCCACCTTTGTCTCGTTTTTTCGCGTCGAGAATCGTTATAGCGCGCGAGACCGGCATTTACTATTCAATGTCAATACCATTATAATATCGCGTAAATATCTTGCAAATATTAATTATATTTATTCGAGTTTCCGAGCCGGCGATTAAACGGGGAGAAATGAATTGAAAATATTTTACTCGTAGCCGAATGTAGATTGTTTGGATAATATAGAAAGCCAACAATTATTTCTCGTTCCCTTTTCTTTTTATGCTTTAACATGCGAAACTATCACAGCGTGAATTTAGAATCTCCACGGCACTCATTAACTGACCGAAATCCTTTACACGTTGCTGGAAATGTTGCTGGGAATGTTGCTGTAACGCAAATATTTCACGTTCTGTGATGCGCAGCAAGGTAAATATAAAATACTAAATATTGTAAAAATCAATGCGTTTTATAATTACGTCATATGTAATTATAGAGAAACACTTACTCGCGACAAGTCTTACTCGTACAACCGTTGTTAATGTTTCCCGAAGGAAATTATAACCAACAGACCTCGAAATTTTACCTCACACGCGAGATCTTTTCGCGTTTCTCGTCATTTTTAGTAATTGCAGAAAAATTTCAAGTGAAAATTATTTCGAATATGACAGGAAGACAGGAGTATAGCGAGAATGCTTATATTCAGTGATTGATTTTTAAATATCGGAGTGGCGTAGAAATATTTCAATTACATAATCATTAAAAACGTGCGCGGTTACTCAAAACTCCGCACATTTGTATAATTAATTAAGGATCATTTCGCTCTATTTAATTAACAATTCCATTTCTCCTCTAAGCATTCATTAGTTAGCTTAAATTCTTCCTTCCCTCGTATCTATTCCACCGAGTATCACAAATTGTAGGAACGGAATGAGTACAGTCTTGAGCAAATGTCAAGAGGGGTTGGAACCTAGGACGAATGTAGGTAATGTTTATGATAGAGACGAATGCCAACAACGAAGTGAAAGTTTAGGGATGCATCCCGAGTGTTCCAGCCAAGGGCCAGGAGACGTGAATGAGAAGGAGTGTAAGGATAGTTTAGTTTTAAAACAATATTCGGTTGAGAGTTCAATCGTCAATGCCTTAACTTGTGCGAAGTACAAGTTAAGCGTCTAGTTATTTCAAACATACCGCTTTTCTTATTAAAAGATCTTCGTTTCAACTGCGACAGCCTTGAAAAGATCGATCGATCTCGCGAAACGCGTTGAAAAGAATTTTCAAGCGGTCGTTCGAGAAGTAGAATTGCTGGGGGATGACGCTCCGATTGCGGTCGAGTTTTTCCCGAATCAACATAGCAAAATCATCCGAACTGTGTGACGTCTGCTACGTATGCGAGGGAAGAGGGGAAGGTTGAAACTTAAAATTCGGCGAAATAATATTTCGATGATATGCCGAACCACGTCACAGCTGCGGCGCACGAGCAACGGTCCCTCGTCCCGCGTCATACAAGATTGTTAAAGCTGAGATCGGGAGGAGAGATTGTGGGTGGTTGGCTGTGGAAGACCGGACTCGACATGGAGCTAGTAGTGGAACAGCTGGCACATACTGGCGACAGCCCGCCCGTCACTAACTCAACCTGGACACACACGCGCCATGTGCGCCAGATACAAACTTCATTGATGTTGGGTGAAAAGAACGACTAAGACATCCGCCACGTCATATCACGTTTACCCTTTCTCGGAATCGCCTCGCCACTCTCGGATTAACGCTCTCGTTGCCTCTGCCGCGAAGAACACGACGCACAGTGGTCCGTATTGCGGAAAATGCCAATTAAAACCGATTTTTCCTCGTTGAAAATCGAAAATACCAAGCAGGTTATGGTATACGTGAAAACTGCTACATGTCATCCTGAATTTCTTCTCGAAGCTTTGAAGATCCGAGAATATGCCAGCTTTCGAGCGAATTTGGCATACTTCGCTGGGCTGTATTTTTAAATGGATAAATATCAGACAATGTCTGTCGACACAGCTATACGCGTGTGAATGATATCACCGAGGTTAGGGAAATACAAGAATTGTCGAAACAAGTGTTTGGAATTGTCATGTCTCTGAAGCGAAAGGATCTTCGAGTGCGAAGGGCACAAAGTGTCGATTACTGGATATCCGGATTTTCCTTCGAACTTCATTGTTGCACGTAAGAAAGTAACGAAAGCTAAAATCACGGTGAATTGAAAGGAATATCACGTAGAAAGCGATGAGTAAGTAATCCGCATCATCGAACGGGTTATTTGACAGGTCACTTGACTGACTTGACTGTAGATTCAGCGTTAACCGTTGCGCGATTGTAATTTTCGCAAACGAATGGCACATTTTTCGCAGAAAGAGGTTCTAACAGTGGTAATGGTGTGACACAGAAAATGAAACTCGCGTTTCTTTTAATAAATGCCTTTGCAAAAACAGTCTCGCATGCGCACTGTCCGCGACTTTAATTATACGTGGTAACCGGCGTCTAACAAAAAATTTAAACGAGGATTCCAATTTATCTCGCCTACAAAACTCTGCTCCGGCTTCGCGTAGTAGATTAGAAGCTTGCTTTGGCCAGCCGCGATCCTGTATAGGTATGAAAACAAAGGGGTATCTTTTTGTTTCGGCCATTTTCGCGAAAATAGGCGTTTCACGACCCGTTCCGTCCGGTTTTTAACCAGGGAACTAACACGTATCTCCGAAAGACGCAGGGTTATCGTAGAATCGGCCGGACTATATCGCAGAATTTTCAAAGTTAATTAAAAAAATTACCAACGACCATGGAGTGGTCTGAGTCCGACGACAGAAGTGGTCGCCAGGAACTGTATCCAATTAGTATCAGCCGTTTAAATATCCATTTATAAAGGTTCTATCGGGCCGTTTTATAAACTGGTTAAAGCTTATTTAAATTTAATTTTTTTGCGATTAGCAGTCCACGAACGGTTGCAACGCAATTTCCGATTTTAATCGTTGCCGGTTCACTTTTTAATTCCGCGCAGCGTAATCGTCTTATTTCCCTGATTCCTCAAGGTTCACCGCAATCTTAGTCGGACTTGCTTCTTCTTTTCCACGGGTTTCCATGAGAATGTATCCGAGTTTTAGTCTCATAATTGTAAACACGTATACAGGTAAACACATCTATGCCATGGGAATTACAACGCGACGTCACTCTCACCTGTCGAACTGTCGACTCGATCTACGTAAATAATTTTTCAAAGCCGGCTGATATTGGTTTTTAATCGACTTTCCTGATCTCCCGTGCGCTTTCCGAGTTTTATGTTCGATCAAAATTCGATTCCGAAGGGAAATATGTTAAATATATGTAATTATTCGATCGATACGGTTCGTACTTCTCTCTGCCTAACAGAAATTTTACCTGTAATTATCTTCGTGAGTTGCCATTAATCATTTAACCATTAACAGGGATATCTATGATGTTAAATTTGCATCGAAATTCGTTCCCTTGCTCTATGATATATTAGATATAATACTTGACGTCACTTAATAACAATAACGGTATTGGATCATTATTCCTAGCTTTAAATGCTTTTATTAACCTTTTGATCGATTTAAACAAATCACTGATACGTATATTTCATTAAGTATACATAGCCTGCATTTAGAACCAGCGACATAACCAATATAATTTATGTCAGTAAATGAATCATAGGCTCTAATTAGGATTAGCGTGATTTAGACATCGACGCGAGAGAAAATTCGAAGTTCTGTTTAGCTTATGCGCATTCATCACACGCGGCAGTTGTAGTTATTAAATTTTAAGGATGCTTTGACGCGTGAAAAAGTCTTACGGAATATTTCGCGCGACACAGAGTACAGTATTCTCATTATTCCTTCCATTCCTACCTTAATTATTTGGGCTATTAAATTAATGTCGCAGAACGCTATTGCACGCATCGATGATAATAACTCCATATATTCTTGTAATCTGAAAATTGGACTGCTCGTATCCCGAGTATCCGCAAGTACGCAAATAATCAAAGTAAATCAATTTTTCTCTCGCCTCGCGTTGATATTACGGGCTAACGCGTGGGTTAATATGTCGGTATTACTTATTATGCAAAGTTATTGTCAAAGCGTGATGGACGTGGAAAATAATTTAACTTAAACAACGCGTTCATACGATTCCAATAATTGTTGCCTCGATAAAGCAATTTCCCAGGCTGGATTTCAAAATTCACCAGGCCTCTCGCGGTTTTATTCCTCAGAAAAATATGTTTAATGCTAAAATCACGAATTAAATAAAATAACGTTCTCGACTACGCGACATATATCTCTATTGGTATAGGCATAATCAACTTTTCCATATTTCCTCCTATTCGTATCTTTCTTTTTCAGACTTGTCTCCAGTCCTCTTCCTCATACGCCGGTGAATTTTGCGAGCGTGAGTGCTATAGTTGTTTATCCTGTGTTTATCCAGAAGAATATGCCAAAATAAAACAGTACCACAGAATTATCGAGGAGCGAACACCGCAACGATAAATGCGAGGAGAAAGTTCTAAGCAAAGCGAATCGATTCATTATTTCCGGGTTTATTGCCGAAATATTTTATAGTTACGCACACCCGGTGTTTCTCGTGAATAACAGCGAAAGATATCCCTGTCCCATTGTATCCGCGGTTGTGCTGGGTTCAGCATTAAAAATATAATTTCGTGGGATTTCGGTTCTCGGTCTCCGCGGTATTTCAAACGATTATTCCATCCTCATTGCTCCGGTTAGTTCTTACCGCGACGAAACGAAACTCGCTGCCATCAATTCCGGCGTTCCTTAAACACGTTGACGCCGGCTTGATCCACCGGTGGGACCCACCAACGGTGGCCCATACTAGATTGTTCCATTAGGCAGCGTGACCCATCGATGGGCCACGTTTATATATCGAAAAATGCGTAGTCCAAAATGTTATTTTATTTATTTAACATTACACATTAACATTTTAACATTATAATCAAACGTTGAACATAAAATACAGAACATAAAATTTTACAGAATGACAATTTTTTCTTTTTAAGTTGTCAATACTGAAAAATTACTTTTTGTTAGAAGCACTGAATCTTTTTTCTAAATTTGCAGCACTGACATTCTTTAAAATTAATGAATTACTATTGATCAAAGGCCGGAAAGGAATTTTATACGAAATCAGAAATGACGTTGCAAATTATTTCTTTTAGTAAATAAAGAATTTTTCGAGAAAAATCAAAGTTTATTTCACAAGTGGTCAAATGACATCTTATGGTAAGATTAGGTATAAAAGAATGCCGGTACGTATAGCGTTAAACTTCCAGCATCCGTCGACCGACAAAAATGGCCGGAACTACTCCGTGGAATAGAATCCAACAGGATAAACGGTCATCCGAAGTTCCGCGGGCATTACGAATTTCGAGCAACAGCGTTCTTGCGCCTGACCCTTAAACGCGCGTAGAACGGCTAATACGAGGGTGGAACATCAAAGAAACTTTACAGGGATCGGTATCGTTTAACACGCGGCGACGATCCGCATAGACATTCCCCTGGCGGCCGTAATTGCTATGGTCTGCGAGTATTCAACTCGGCCTCTGTATCGCCACGCGACCCCGGAAAATGAAGAGCAAATGGAGTTTCATTTCGTGGCTGTCGCGAATTGTATGAACCGCGTTCGCCTCTAGTTGTCTGCTTTTTTCCTTTGTCTACACCCGCTATTACCCTTTCTCCTTCCGCCTCTCCTCTCCTTTGTCCAGCGTACTCGCGAAATTTTCCGCGTATCGCCGCGGTGCTTCGCACTTTCTACTCGGACCGTTAATAACTGTTAATGCGAGACCGGTCCGGCTATCAATTGGAAAATCGAATTCGAATTTGTTCGACAAATTCGCAGATTATACGCTTTAATTGAGGTATTGGCTGTTGTTCAACTGGAATCTCGTAGAGGGATCAGGATAGCGAAATTGCTTCGGTAACGAAAGTTTCGAATTTAGGAATCGGAAGATCGTGCTTTTTCAGAAAGAGATTAACGCGATGTAGGTGTCGTTTTACAGTCACGCGTGGTAGTGATGATAAAAGAGAGACGAAAGGGTATTTTCCATAGTAAGAGTTGCGAAATACGAACGCTATTGGAGGTAGGTGATCAGAAGAATGTAGTCCTCGCGTCAACTTCGGAATTCTTTTCAAAGCCAAGATTCATTTTCTTTATTCGCCGTTGGTCGAATATTCAAGTCTTTTAACATGCTTATCTTTTCGATATATTTGATCTTTTATTTATACTACGGTTAAGGAACGAATATGCGAGGTGCGATGATTTAAAAAAGGGCTGGGAAAATGTATATGTTAGAAAACTGGATCCGGAGAAGTAATTTACTTGAAATCTGTGAAAACGTGATTGGAATTGTAAGGGGTGGATAAATAACTTTTGTCAGTATAAAAAACTACACGCAATCGCTGTACCAAAACTTCATTACCTAATCGCCTCTTTCCAATACCAAGTGCTTACCTCTAATGCCAAATGCCAACTGTGCCTGTCTAAGTTTAACTGCCCGTTTGGGCCTGTGCGGCAATCGGGGGCCCGGACTAGCGAAGGCAGGCCTCATTCCCCGCCCACACAAGTCTTCAGGCAAAACTCTTATAGAATGGAGCATAAAACGATAAAGTATCTTCATCGGAAAATTAATACGCGATGGGTATACGTAATCATTTGCAAATTATAGCTGTAAATTATATCTGGAATTTTACTTCAAAGCTATTTCAATACTTAGGACAATCCATATTTCCTCCAAAGCGTATTTTCGTACGACCCGAATTCTATTCAAATAAAATTCAAATATAGTTCCCTTCTTGATAATTCTCAATGGTTTTAATCTATATTTGACAGTCGTTTAAAATTTAATAAATTCACAGTTTCACGAATGTATAAGCGTGATAAAGGTCGGAAAATCAGAATTCTAGGTGTTAATTTTCGCTCGGATCAGACGAAGCGTTTCTTAAACAATATTTCAGCACGGGATGGCGTTGTTTCTTTATGAGATCATCATCAAGAGTGTCTAGAGAGGTCGGTGCATGTCTCACGGAGCTGACATCCGGTAATCTTCAGTCAACAGCCATTGGTGGGTTAAGGTGATTGCAATTTTCCGGATAATCAGGTTCGCGAGCGAGAAATACATCGAGATGCTACGAAACTTATTCCGGGTAAAGAAGTTTTTTCAGGAAAGTCCCTTTATCGCGTTAACTGGTTCTTATGCGGAAAGAAGAAGCGTATAACGTTGTTACTCTTTTACAAGATATCGCGATTCCGTGAAATTTGACGCTCGTTAAATAATTTTAACTTCACTCGCCTGCGTTACTTGATAATTTGTGAATTTTCAACAAACTCCGTTCTATCCCGGCGAAAAACTATTTCGCTCATAAAGATTCTGACCCCGGACACTCCTCCGTTAACTCTCTTTCCGGGAAGAAGTCGCGTTTCGAATTTTCCGGAGTACCAGGACCGATCGACTCCGTCCAAAAAGGTACTTTCCAATCGTTTGGGAATTACGAAAATTTTGTTTATACGACGTCCAATCCGCTACGTGTCGATGCAATTTCGCAACCTAAACCCATTGCTTTCGGATTCAGAGAACTCGAGGGATAATTTTCAACGACGGCTTTACACGTTGATTGACGACGAACCACCAGGACTCGGAAGCTCCCTCCAATCAAGCTTCAACCAACATCTTTGCATATTAAGATTTCATAAATCTAATAACGATAATACACTTCCGGCGAAAGCTGGATCCTCTTGTCCTTTGTAATCGATGGCGCCCAACCTTCGCGATACTGTCTCCTGCATTCCGACTCGGGTTAGCTATAAATTACCGAAGCCTTTCATCCTTTGAGGGACCGCGATCTTTGCGATTAGATCGAGCCTGTCTTTTTCTTCGCAGCTCTTCTGGTTCAGTTTTTTCACCTCTTATCCCATTATTTTTTTCCCCGTCTGTCCCTTTGATTTCTCGTATTTCCTTCTCGATCTGTCTCTTCGTCCCTCGATATTGTTCTCCGTTCCTTTTCAACTTTATTTTCCTCAACTCCTCCTTTTGATCATGCTAATTATTCACTTCTCCGTTTTGTTCCTTTATTCCTATCTGACATCGTCGATTCGGAAAACATCAGCGCGGCAGGTTTTCCTGGAAATTCAACGCGCAAGAAAACGACGAACGGTATTATCAGAAATTTGTTATCATCGAAATTGTTAAACAGATACCTCTACCGCGATGTTGGAAATGCGACTGGAACGAATGTTCCTGGATCCTCTCCATATGCTTCATTCAATGCGGATTTATGTCCTGCACCTGGAACGGAAATATATACCTACGTTCACGACATCACGATTTCATTCACGCACAAAAATGTAGAAATCAACGGTATTAATAGATAAGGTCGAAATCGATGCGACTAAGTATTTGTGCATCAGATTCGCGTCGATCGGAATACAAATTCCTGAATTTAAATTGAAGAAAGAAGAGAAACTCTCAATTTACGAAAATTCTATTAAATCTCAATCCTCCGGATTGTATTTACAATCGTATCCACGATCATAGATTGTAAATCGAACTGGTCAGAGCAAATTCGAAGAAATTGGACGCCGCGAAAAGATACACTCATCGGTTCCTGACCAAAAATTCGAAATTAAGAGAAACGATTAAACAAATGCAGATTGAAGAAAGAAAATAAAAGAGAAATTCGAAATTGTACCTAACCTAATGTAAGAGAAATATTAAAAATTCCAATTACAAAGGGAAGTGATTACAGGATACCGGCAGGCATGCCAACTTGGAATTAAAAGTTAGCCAAACCGCGGAAAAAATTGTTACGCGAGTTTACTCAAAAGATCGAAAAAACGTAACACCCCTTGGACCTATTGTAATGCCATCACTTCCCAGCCAGGCACATACTTGCTACAACTTCGTGCTGTTTTCTCGCGATCATCGATAATTGCTTCGAAACTTCCGCGATCCCGCTAATAAACCAGGCAAAAAGTCTAATTAGTTACAACGCGTTGGTCTGAAACTCGATACACTGGGAAATAAGAAGAAAATTGTCTTCCTACTACGGTTCATTAGCCTTTTGACTTTATGCTCTTTCGCTTCCTCTTCCATCAAATAAATCTCACTTTTTCTTCCTTCCCATTATCCTTCCTTTTCATCAATTCTCTTTAATTCTTCCACTATCGAGTATCTGCACTCTCGCTAAATCAACCTTAATTTACTCGCTTTGTACTCGTTTCTCCTTTACCAATCGTTCACATTATGATTCCTATTCGGATCCGGCCCTATCTTTCTCGTTATTTATCACACGACTCGCATTTTTATCCTATCGCACTCGTCGCGCTTCCCTCCTCCGAAAATTCCATCTCTCGCCTTCCCATCCTCCGTCCCTCTTCGATTATCCGGATAATTGCTCGTCCATCGTGAAGAAGGTATCGAATGTATAGGCTCGAGGACTCTGAGCGTAAAAGGGCCGTGAAAGAGGAAAATAAGGAAAACGGGCGAGACCGAAGCCAGGTGAATTAGGAGGAACTGGGAATTCGGTTGATAACTAGAAAATTCGACATATTTTCGGTTCGGCATATTTTCGGAGACCGAAGATAAGAGAGGAGTTACGAGAGAAACATCGGAGAAAAGAAGAGGACGATTCTTTCGAGGAGCTGTTGTTGCGTGGATAGCGAGAGGTCAAAGGAAGTTGTTAGGAGCGTTGTTCGATGTGCTTTTTACATACATATACTTCACTACTCGACCAATTCAGTCTTTGAATAATCCTATTTTAATAATAAAGGCAGTTGCTACGCTATTCTCTCTGTTTGCTACCATTCCCACGTTGTCCTTCCCTTCCACTCTTTTCCAACGTGGACCAACGTCTTGCACCCTGTCTCGAGGCTTCCTTTTTCCTCCTTTTTTACACACTCCGTTAGTTTCATTCTCACCAACGTGCCGGTCCACCCCCTCTTGTAGATACGCGCTCTCTGTCGCTCCTGCGTTCCAACGGGCTTGCGCGCCTCATCCTGTACGGAAGAGGCCTCTCTTCGACGAAGGAGGACCGTCAGGATCCCGATCAGTTTACCGGCATCCCTCAGTCCGTGCGTACGCGTCCGGTACCAGCGATTCCGCGGTCACGTGCGCTCGCGTGAAGACGCCGAGCGTCTGAACCGGCACTGTCGTCTCTCCTCGCCGCGGTCTCGCGTCGGTTTCCGCTTCGTTGCCACTTTCGTTCGTGTACGAGCCTTGAGATATGAGAAACCTTCTCGTGGATAACGGCCTACGTTCGAAATCGATTCTTTCAGCTGGCTTTATCATCCACCGATCAAGATCACCGCGAGTTTGACACGCACGCGTTCCCATCGGCCTCGACGGCGCGCTGACAGCCAGCGGGACTTGTTTTCGAGTTTCGTTCAACCGGGTGTTTTCAAATGCCAGCCGAGGATCCCTGTGAATCAATGCATACCGATCAAAGTTAACGAAGACAAGGATTTACGTAAGTTTCAGCGACCTTCGCGCGAAAATATTCGTTAAGGGAAGACGTGTCAGGAACGAGAGAGCCGCCGGAAAATTTTTGTCACGAGTAAAGTAACGTAGAGAGAGAGAGAGAGAGAAAGAGAAAGAGAGTGGAAAGATCGCGAAACTGCTCGGAAATTCCTGTGAGACAGTGAATTGAAAGTTATTTTCACGCAGTCGAACGTGTTTTACTTGCCCGAGATAGAGACGTGCGATCGATTTCGTTCCTTGATCGCTTCGTTTGCACGCGTGTCTCCATTTTTATGTGCCGCGTAAATCGAATTTGAAGCTCGTTGATGGCGGGCAACGCAAGTGATCGATGGAAATTCCTCGAAAAATTTCAAGTTCGCGGATTTAATTTATCGTGAAATTATTATAGACGGGAGATTCGTTTCGAAAAGGCTCGAGCACGGTTCAATCATGGGAGAAGCCTTGGTCGAAAACTCGCCTACCCGCGTTCACGGCGATATTTGATAATCGGACCCGTGCTTTTCGATTTTATTAAATATCTCTACGATAGGTATTAAACATTACGTGATAAAATGTATTTGAAGAATTTGCAATTAACATTTAGAACCTGGACATCGGAATTTGGTATAATCGCCTTGTATGGAATTTTATAATTTCCCGAATTACAACGTGTTACATATATTCCACGATATAGCGATATTGGCAATATTAATACTAGCATTAACTAGATTCGTCTGAGCAATCCTGCTTATTTCGCCTGTAAAACTGTCCACTCGTGATTATTCCCGGAGCTTTGTGATTTTAACTGACTACTTTTCTCCGACTATTCGCTGGTTTCTCTGAAGATACGTAGATAAACCAACAAATTACCTGCGTTACACCGTGCAATGAAACTAATTCGTATCGTGAGGCCTCTTCCCGCGATTTCTCCCAGTAGACGAGCTACGTCTCTTTTCAACCCTTCGAAACGTTTAAACAACCCTCATTTCTTCTAAAAAGCACCGACTCCCAAATACGAGAATCGCGACATTGCGCCGTGAAACAGCGAGATTACGCTGGTGCGAGTATAATTGGAAAAATCGCGGTTTTGCCACGTTCGATACACAGTGCGACGAATTAGGGAAATTTAGCGAATCCTTGGAATTTTTCGCGCGAGCTACGGAAATCTCGTCCCGGCGTACATACGGGGTGTGCAAGTGCTTCCGCTTTTGCCGGGTTGGATCAACAAAAACGGTAAAAGGATGCAGAAAAATATGTAAAACGGTGGAAAGAGAATGGCGGTGAAGGGAAAGGGGGACAGGAAGAATGGAGGAGGGAACGGATGAAAGAAAAACTGTTGACCGGTTTTCCGCCGTCTCATAACGGAATTGTATATCGAAACGCGGGAAAAATAACGATCGCGGAATTCTTAGGCATCGAAATAAATGGCGAAAATGCTGCGAGAATAATTGGATTGGTACTTCTGCACGATGTCTTCGTTATCTTTTTTAATTGAGACACATTGTACACAGAGGCACGCGCGACGCCGGGCGTGCCTGTATTTGCATGTTTGTCTCCGAAATACACGTAACAACGGGGTATATCGCCCCGGGTAGTATCGGCACCAGCGAATCTTCGTGAAAAATTAAAATTCTTCGGGCGCCGCGCCTTTCCAGGATCCCTCTCGATCGTCTCTGTAATTTACGATAATTGAGCAATTAGCAGAAGCCCTCTAATCACGGTAGATCGCGTGAAGCAACGTAAGGAAATTAATTTACACAGCGTTCGTCCCGGCCATTTTCTACGCGCTTATCCTTCTTCAAATTTTCTTCCCACCCGTACATTCTCGCGTGCGCGACAGTGAGAATATGTCCGGAACAAAATCTAAATTCCAAATCCAATTACAAGCACGAGTATACAGATTTAAAATTTGCTATTAATTTAATTTTCCTGCTATTGAAGTAGCTTTTGTATAGAGAATCGAGCAATCGATAATGCAATTTACTCGACTAATGAATAGAAATTGATAACAAAATGGATACGTATGCTATACGTCCAAAGGTATGACATATTTATTGTCCTCCTCGTACCGGAAAGTTAACTTGCACGATTGACTAATAATTATGTCATCGACGAGCTAATATACTTCCACGTTTTCAATAATTAGAAATCAAGGAATTTTGGAATAATCCTGTACGTAAAATAATCGTGAAATTCTTCGAATCCATAAAATCGAATGTCAAGATGAAATGAAAGAAGCCTCGATATTCGAGAAAATTAGTCGCGTTATAATCTTCCTTCCTTCCTATCTAGATATTGTTAAAGAAATAAAAAAAGGATCCTTCGCGACCATAATTTTCCCAATTTCGCGGTCGTTTGCGACAGACCCGGACTTCGTTAAGCATTTTTAATATCGCAAGGAGTGACCCGACTTTACGGTCTTATGGTTGCTTCGTTCGGGAACTAACGGAACACGTGAATCGTTGTTAACCAACGGTTCCGAGGACACTATCGGGCAAAGAGAAGAGAAAGGAAAACAGCCAGTTACGATTTCACGCACACGTTCACCGAGTCCTCTCGACAAATTTTTGAAGCGAGACACATCGATTATTCGCTAGGACAACGCGCTTACCAGACCTCGGTGGACTGGGCAAGAAAGAAAGAAATGAAGGAAGAAGAGTGAGAGACGGAAGGGACCGAGGCAAATAAAAATCTTTCTCCGTGGAAAAATTTCGCGATTCGTTGAATCCTCTGGAAATTCGCGGCTGGCTACGATACAGACTGTAGAGAGAGAGAGAGAGCGAGAGAAAGAGAAAGAAATAGATAGAGAGAGAGAGAGAGAGAGAGAAAGAGAAAGAAAGGAAAAATTTCTTTCCTACTTATTTCTGGTTCATTGGTAATGATCGGTTAATTCCTTTTTATTCGATTCCAGCGTAGACCTCCTTATCTCGGACTAAGTTAAATTGCGTTGCGGTTTTTGGTTTTTCTGCTGCAAGAATTGGTATCGATAATTCTCGTTTACACGTTACCGTTTACAAGTTAACGATAAATCGCGAGCGCGCCGTCATACCGATTTTCTTGCCGAATTCTTTGACTTGAATTACAATGGTCATCTGCATAAATGTCTCGCCCTCGGACGGAACGCCGCGGCCAGAAAGTTCGAATGTCGTTGTTAAGTTTTAATGGTATGGAAATAATGGTTTATTATTGTATAAAGAGGGGTCCGGGGAAAGAAAGTTTTCTTCCTTGATCGACATAATTGATTTGGAAAGCAAACCGGTGATTAAATCGCGAAACTGAGCAATTCGTTATATTTCGCCCGTTATAATCCCGATCCTCAGTCGTGAGAAAGTAATCCTGAAATATTTTAATCAATTAATCCGAAGAAAGTTGGAAGTTCTGCAAATTTTCGAATATCAAATATAATTGTTCCGAGTATCGAATATTATACGGCACGTGTTTAGTTTTCTCCACGATGAACGTGGAATAGTTTTATGGATGCTGAGCAGTAGTTTGTGACCATTATAAGTTTCCAGTTTCGAGATAAAAGTTGCGAAAATATTGCAAATTAGTATTTGCTATTGATATCACGAATACCTGGCTCGTACTTCTAATTCGATTATTCTTCGATCTTTCGAGGGTTCCCAGATGTAATTGAATTGAAGGCGACTGTCAAATTTCGCGATTAGAAGTAATATATATCACGCGATCGTAATTACGCTTCGCGTGTTTCAACGTGTACAAAATTCGAAAAATTGCCAGAATTTGAATCTAATTCTCTCGCGAATGAAATAGGTACGTTTCAAATAAATATACCTATCCAATGCACAATTCGAAGAACTGCCAAAATTTGAATCTAATTCGCTCGTGAGTGAAATCACGCTGCAGGATCTCGAATAGACACTTTTTTCGAAAATTGTTATCTGTATACACGTCGTGGAATTACGATACGATTGCGTACTCGTTATGTACTTTGATTACCGAATTTCCATAAAAATCCGATCGAATGAAGTGTACACTTGCAAGTATAACAGCCTTATTTTCTCGCGAGTGTATCAGTCACAGATGCGATTAAAATGATGCGTCGCGAAAAATATCATTATCTAAAGTACCCTTTCAATCGTGTGGATACCTGTGTACGGCAAAATCTGATACATTATCTCGCTCTATCGAGTACATCATCGGTAAAAGAGTTAATAGTGCCGCTCAAAAATTAGTTAATAGCCGTGGCGGTGCACCGAACTCGTGGAAAGAGAGAAAAAGAAAAAAAAAAAAAAGGAAAAGAGAAAAGGAAGAAAAGGTTGAAAAATGGAAAAAGAAAGTTCGTCGTGTTAACGTGTTCCCGAGAAGAATCTCAATGAAAACGGGACGTATTCCACGTGAAACTCGATTCGTTATTCCGGCTCGTTATTCGTACAGCTGTTCTACTCGCTGCAATTCCGCGGTTTATCTCGATGACCGTTTAGTCACTGTTTTGCGGACACGAATACACCGAGATGAAACAACTTTCACAAAGGCCATTAGAAACGAAAAGGAGCATCGTCCTCCCCTTCTGCAATTTTCCGAAACGCACTCTTGCGTAATAATTATTTAGCAACCGTGTTGCGCCGTTGGCTGAGATAAAAAAAAACCGACGTTCCGTTCTTAATGAGCTGCTCAACAAGTACGCGGACAGAACGCAATTTAACACCTTACGTGATTCATTTGCAGAGGTAAATTGCGGAGAAAGGATTCGCGAAAGATGCCACTTTACCAACATTCCTGTCGTCACGAAAGTGTTAGTGGTCTTTTTACATCTTCGTCCTAAACTGTACGGATTTGCCAATTATCGACCATCCCTTTCCGACAGAGGGGAAATAAATGAAAACGTGTTTTAAAAATCAACACGGAATTTCACAAAAAATAAACGTGCGACTAAGAAATATTAAACTTGGTGATCTAATAAATTAACAAATTTCGCGAAGTTTAACTCGTAATTTATCATAAATCCTGCAGTGCGAAATACATGTCAGTTAATTCAGAAATTTCTAGTCCTATGTATTTAACGTTAAACGCTATGTCGTAATGACTCACAAACGTAGATATCAGAGAAAATTGGTAATGGCGTTTTGGCGAATTTGAATGCTATTAAAGTTCATCTCGCTGTAAAAATTCGTTCTTATGATAATGTACCTTCAACTAGGAAAATCTAATAATAACCATTGATTTCGAATTTCATCGGAATTTCCGGCTGCGACATATGCATATACCAACTAGCTCTTTATTACAGTGGAAAACCAACGTGCCGTCAAGAACTGGAAGACACCAGAATTTATTTTACCTGGTCTGTTACAATATCCGCGTTATGTACACGATACGAATGCAACGAACATCGGGGAACATCGGTTTGGTTCCAGGCCTGGTGTTTATCGACGAAAATGGCAGAATAAAAGCTGGAAAGGTGGGAAAAGAATAGGGACAGGAGAGAGAGAGAGAGAGAAAGAGAGAGCGAGAGAGGGGGCACGAGGGAGTCGGGAAAGTTCCGCGAGGGGAACCGTTGATTCTTGTTTATCATAAAAATAAAAACGTTAATGGCGGGAACCGCGTGCACTGAGCTCGTTTCGCGAGGAAATGAATGACGATCGCAGATAGCGAATTGGTATCTCTCGATGTTCATTTACCGGGAAAGAGATCGTGCCTCTCGGAGTTGCGGTAATTCCAGCCCTCGTTGAAACCTTCTGCTTCTCTTCTGTCTCTTTCCCGTGTCCCCGTACTGTCTTTCTATAGAACGAAAAAGAAAACACTTTGATAAACGGGATCCGTTTAATCCGACGTCTATGGATGCCAAAAAAAAAAAAAATATTTCGCACAAAAGCTTGTTCATTTTCCTTTTTCCATAAAATAAGAACACTCGAATAAAAATACAGGTTTCGAGTTACCCTGTATTATGGATTTTAGTTTGAAACGTTTTCGAAATCGCGAAATTCTATCGATACCAGGTCGATGCTCGTTTCGTCGGTATTAACGCTATAAATATTGCGCGTCGGACGATGATCAGAATTAACGAGTATTGTAATGATACTTAATGCTTTTGAACAGCGCGACTATAAAGCTCTCATAACTCTCGCGAGGAGCAAACGTTGCTAATTTTCTTGCTCGTCCACTCCTGCTTAGACGGTCTTTACGCCTCCGACTTTCCGCTCTGTAAAAACGCAAATTACACCCTTGGTAGGCGAGATCATCGTTTTCATTCTTATCTCCAGTGCCATTCAACCACGAGTTTACAGATTCATTCATTAGCGTTCGCTGTGCTTAAGCAATCCGCTGGTCTCATCGAGATTCATTCTCAATCGTTTTACACGAAACAAATACGGATTCATATTGCCAAGGGCCGCGAATTGTACGACAAATGCAGAAAATCTTTAATTCCTAGTAACATATTCGTAAATTCTTAATTTTTTAAATTCTACGAGAAATGCAGAAAATCTTTAATTCCTAGTAACATATTCGTAAGTTCTCAATTTTTTAAATTCTACGACAAATGCAGAAAATCTTTAATTGCTAGTAACATATTGGTAAGTTCACAATTTTTTTTGAATTGTACGAGAAACGCAGAAAATCTTTAATTTCTAGTAACATATTGGTAAGTTCTTAATTTTTTAAATTCTACGAGAAATGCAGAAAATCTTTAATTCCTAGTAACATATTCGTAAGTTCTCAATTTTTTAAATTCTACGAGAAATGCAGAAAATCTTTAATTCCTAGTAATATATTCGTAAGTTCGTAATTTTTTAAATTCTACGAAAAAGTATGGAAAATCATCGGAGTGTACTTTCAGTGAGACAATGCTTTCAACAAGAGGATATGCAACTTTTGGATTAGACGGCTTTGATCTTCTATTAGATTTGAATATCAAAGAGAATTCTTAATAGTCGCTTGTATAAGTTATTAGCTTCTCTCGCGAATAATATGGTTTTCTACGATACGCGGGGAATACATAAGAAAGACGAACCGACGTACTTTTCCTTGTTTTCGATAAACTATTTCCTATAGTTTCGCCAAGCTTTTCGTCCTTATAAGACGTTAAGGTAGAATTTGAAAATATACATGTATCCGAGAACTGACACGACCTGCATAATTCTGGGTTGATTCTCGTCGTTTTTACATTAAACAATTTCGAACTAACGGACTTATAAAATGACGGAAAAGTGAGAAGGTCAATCAGAAATTCTGTGAATATTAAAGCTATTTAAGTTTCAAACTAAGTACATTTTGAAAGACCAAGTCCGAAAAGGAACTTGGACGGCAAATTGGTGCACAATTGAAAACAAATTTAATCGAAGTTACCTTCCGTTAAAAGCTCAAAAAAAACAGCCATAATCCGAGGCGACATTCAATGTCTCTGTGTCGATTTAGACAAGTTGAATTTAATTGCAAATTACAACTGAACCGCTCTATCGATTAAATAATTTGGAAAAGGGGAAAAAGTCAGTGAGAAGAACCTGGAAATCGAGATATAATTTAGATGATTCCGTCGAATCGATAACGATCAAAAGCATATTTTCGTTATCATCGATTAGGGAATATTATCGGATCGATAGAAAAATCGTATCGTTTGGACTAGCTGAAACAACGGAGGCAACTACTTAGCGAAGTGTACGCGTTGTTTGCGGAAGGCAGATTAGAATTTCGTAGTGGGAAGTTTGGAATATTAATTTCTTAGCACATAATACCGTGTGCAACACTTGAAAACAACAGTTGCGAGTAACAACGATGCCTGGCAAATTAAAAATACAGTAGACGTAATAACGCTACGCAAGTTAAGGAAATTAAAATACGAAACGAATGTTGCAAACTTAAGAAGAGACCGTCCTCTTTGGAAGTTGGGTTCAGAGGTCCCGATTTAATTTAATCTCGAGGAATAATATAGATAAAAAAAATAAGAGATACAAAATATAACACTAGGAATATAGATGATCCGACAGCAGAGATAATTTCATAAAAATTGAAGGGTTTCAATGCGCAATAACTTGTGAAATAATTGACTACCTGCATAGAACTCAACTGCCTGAATTGAGAAATGTTCCCAATAAAAGTACAGAACGCGAAATTGTCGTTTCAATCTTTCCTTTCTGTCCCACAAGTTGTCAATCGTAAGATCGACGCGTTATCATTTTTCCCCCAGCAACTCGAAAGCGTTTTAATCTCGCGATCGTATTCATAACAGCGTAATCAGGGAATCGCAATTAACAGCGACCATAAAGCGGTCATGTAAATGAAACTTATCAAAGGACATAAATTTTTCTCCCTTTACCAACAGCGAAGTAATACACATCGGCCAGGCCACCGATATCAGTTGATAATTTTCCAACATTACATACAGTCGCAAGATACATTCGAACGGTACGTAACAGCATTCGATATCGATGTATCGTTACGATTTTCAGTGTATTCCTGATATAATTTGTGGTATTTTCGTTATTCCAACGCACGTATACACCGAAACGAGCAATTTATATCTACGCTCGAATTCATGAAATTATTCCCACGTCTTTCTCTATATGCCGGGCGGCGTTCCTTTCCTCCTTTTTCCTCGATTTTTTCGATACTTTTTTTTCTTTTTTATTTCGTTTCGAATTTATTTGTATCGCAATAAAATTTTTGGAATATTTGCGCGCGCATGCATCCTAGATACCAATTTGAAAATAAAGAAATATCAGCGAACGATTCGAAGTCTTTTCAGCATGTTCTAGTAATAGTGGCTATCAGAGCTTGCTGTAAATTCCATGCAAGATAACAATAGATAAAATGGTTGAAAGAAGGGAGAGAAACATGATGAGATATATACGAACAGAAATATTTACCGATCGTTAATTGTACACTTTCGTCAGAATTTTCTCGCGGATCACAAAAACATTTCGCGCCGGTAATGAATACTCGATTAGGCTGCAAAAATTCAGGAGTTTGTACTGGAATTTAACCGAGCAGGGTATGTATCGTTTTTTCCTACGAACCGACTTGTGGATTTCCACATACAGGAAGGCAAGCGATATAACGAAATGGAACGAGATGGATACGCTACGTCGAACAAGAACGACTTCGATACGAAATTTCTACGCGACGTTATTGCTTGAAAAATTTAATTTTTTCCACATTTTCTTCTTCGCACAGTTGAAACAAATCCACACACGATATAAATATTAGTAAGGATTAACTTGACTAATTTTAGTAAGGATTAACTCGATGTAAGTAGTAAAATAATACGTAATAATATCGAAAATATTTGTATTCGAACACGTTTTAATAGGAAAAGAATTCTCGGCAAAGAATTTTAAAGAAAGTTCGAACGAAAATTAAGCGGAGCAAAATTTTCAATAGCGACATATGTTTGCATTTGATTGTCTCTCTTTATCAACCATATTAGAACCGAGCATCACCGAATTCCAATGAATCGTAGAAAAAGACGCCGAGGAAATGGCTTTTATGAAAATCTGACAAGAAATAATGTCAATGTGCCGTCGGTAAATTTGTGAAGTGACGATAACGAGCACTGAATAAAGTTTAAACCCCTTATGTCCAAGTTTATGGTCGTTTCGTGAGGCGTACTGACAATCTGTAGTTGATCTTTTTCACGCCGTTTTTCGTTCACGATGCTTTCATTTCTTTCATACGGAATTTTTTTTCTTCATATCGAATCTCTGATTCTAACGATTATAAATTCTCGCAAATACGAGATAAAGTTTCTAAATCATTCCTATTCTCTGTTCACTCGGTAATTCAATTTTCCTCGGTAGATCTCTAGTATTAGCCGTATTAAGCAATTACGCATTTTTAATGCCATAATAAATATTTCGCGACAGGAGAAGATTAATTCTCGATAAATTTGTAAGAAACATGTTCGTGCGCCATATGAATAAATAACGCTAATCTGATTATTCCTCGATTCGAGGTAATTACATCGACTTTATCCTAAACTAGGTAACAAGAATAATTTACGAACATCGAAAATTCTTTGTTGAATATCAATTGGAGGTTGGATTTGCATCAATTTGCTTAATTCAAAATCGGATGAATTTTAGTCTAAGTCCCTTTCATCAAATCGTAATCAATGGAAGGTGCATTACAATGAAATAATCTTGATTCCGCCAAGCGGACGTATTTCAGCTCGTATCGACTTTCAAATATAATTAATGCATTCTAGTATTTCAATTCGCGTGATATTTATTAATTCATGACGCACGTTAATAATAAGAATAATTGCATTTTTCTCCGTTGTTGTTTCGACACGGCATTACTCATCCCACAGAATAAATTTCTCATTAACGCTTTATAAAAGGAAAAAATCACTCGTAGTACTTCATCAAACTCATTCACTTTTTATCCGAGCTATGTTTTTCACTCGGTGTACGAATGTTTAGTTTACGAGTAATCTCTATTTGCGATACCTTGTATGTATTAAGGTAACGGACTGACACAGACTACAGATTCAACACTCGTGTATAATAATCGCCGAGGTATTCCATCTGTTCAAATATCTGAACGCTGAAGTATATCCGTGTCAAAAGATTATTTAAACGCAGAGTCGAGCTTAAATTTCGCTTTTTATTATACAGCGTTGTTCGTAAAGACACGGGTTAATGGACAACGAGCAGCAGTAGTGACGAGTATTATCAAAATGAATAAATGAATAAGCAATCGCTTATTTTGCGCACAATCGATTACCGTGTGATCAGTGGGTCATAAATTTTTTATTTGGAATCAACTGGAATATGCTTATGAAATTTAAATGCTTATTAACTTCGAACGACGCTAATCAAATTAATCGCAATGCCCATTTTAACAATTTTGAGATACCTCGACAGAATTTTCGGATCGAATGTGAATTTATATTTTTATTTGTATCGCGACATATAATACGTAATAATAAGAATCTTGTCTCTGGACATTAGGTGCATTCAAATTTAAAATCGATATAATACAGATATAATTATTAAGAAACAGTGTTTCCTTTCCTTCCTTCTGCGACATGCGATTTTTCTGTCGTCCTGCATCGATATTTCCGAAAATCTGTAATGCTGAAATCAGACATGTCTGCATTGTCTCTAGAAAACTTCGTTCACGGCAATTTGTCTCGATACCTCTAGAAATTCGGAATACAATTCGTCGGTAAAGGAAAGAAAAAAAGGCAAGAAAAAAGAAGAAAAAGAAAAAAAAAAGAAAACAAGAAAAGAAAAGCCTTCGGCATTGGATCCTTTTTTACCATTTCCACGATCGTCAGAAACGGAACGCGCGAAGGAACGTGACTGTCAGCACAAAGTTTCGAAGCGTGCGTGTTACAAAGAGCTCCAACCAGGAACCCGAACAAAAACCCTGGCGGATAAGGTTCTCTAAGAACTGTCAAATTTTCCTCGCCAAACTTCTCGCGGAAGTATTCTTGAAATAATGTAAATGCAGAATTCCCGCGTGCGGATACGGCGAACGGTTTTACTTTTGCACCAGTTACGCGAGTTTGCCGAAAGAAGTTAGCGTAAATCGGCAAACGAAAGTCTATGGTCGAACATCATGGAACGTCGGCTAGTGTAATTTATGTGGTAGCTCGCTTTCGCCGGGAAAATATTTTTAAAATGTAGGAAGAATTAACGCGTCCAAATTTGAAGAAGAAAGTTTAGGGGAAAGGTTCCAAACGAGGAAGCTTCTCGCAAATGAAAAATTCATTCGAGATTTCGCCTTTGAATTCGCCATTCAACCATGCAAGTATTATGAATGTATAACATTCCCGATATAAATCGTGAATTACATTACTACAATTATATTTAATTATGAATTTAATAATTGAATCTCTATAAGTGATTTCCTCCTGTGATCTTTAGTTCCATAAATTCGTAAATAGATCAGAAGAACCAATGGATTTACCGAATAATGTGTTACAGTATGTATGAATTACGTAATACAACATATCGCAATTATGATGCAATTTTAACGGGAAAAAATTGCAAAAAATTAAATCCCGCAATATTAACAATTTTTCTACTCCATAAAAATTCGTTAAATTCACATGCTGCTCTCATCTATTTGAAGATCATGGGAAAAGATCACTTATAGGGATAATATGCTGGTTCTTTGCTTTTCCTTATTTCTTCCACGTATGAATATGTGTTTTTTTTAAACTTTCTTGGACAATTTCGAAAGTATCGATTGTTATAATATTAATTGTGTCTTTGGTTCGCTTTAAAGAATTTTTGAAATTTTGAAAGTCTATTATTTTCGAGATTAACAGATTATTTTTCGTTTCATCAACTAACTGAGAAGCGAGTAGAAACGTCGGTTAATGAAGGTAAATGTCAGAGGATTGGGTTACGTGTTTCATTGAAAATGCGTAATACTTTAAATACGGTTTTTCAGAAGTTGCCATTTAAGAGAAGTTTTCCAGAAATGCTTTCGCAAAACGTTACTCCGACAACAGTGTAAACTTAGCGTTGCAGACATTTATCATGAAATACGACCTCATTGCTTAGTTGGAAGTCAAAAGTAGGAAGGTCACGCAGATAGTTTCATATGAGGATTCACAAAAAGAAACAATACGACGTTCCACTTTTGACATGATGAAAATTTTCATCATTTTAGGGGGAGAGAAAGAAGAAAGGAAAAAGGACGTTGAAAAAAAATAATAACGAGAAATGTTCTTTCGCAAAATTTAAACATTAGTCGACTCGATTTTAATTAAAATAAATTTAATAGAGATACCACGAACTCGAACGAGGATAATTCAATGAAAAGATACATGAAAAATACATTTTTATATTTCAAGGGGAAAATGAATCATGTAAAAATACAGAATGATGCATAAATTATCACGTATAAAGGTAAAATAGATTAAATAGATTAAATAGATTTGCATTAACGACATCTATGAAAATAAAAATTAACAACGAATCCCATAATAGCGTTAGATTATGGCTTAACGGAACGATAACAAATTATCGTTAGATTCATTCATCTTTTATTTTCGATTTCGAAGTTGCTTCCCGTAATTTATTTAATGTGATCATCCGTTTGTCTAATTTTTTACGAAAACTTATGTCATCGTTGTTTCCGCGAAGGAGTAAAATTTTGAAATGCTTCTACGTCAGATTTCAAACTGTCTCGCGGCTCTTTTCTTTCTTTTCCTACGATCCTCTTTTTGTCTATGGTTTTTCTACTTTTATACATATCTCAGCAGCGCAAACACGACCCTGGGAAGAAAAATTCCACTTTCACACAGTAATCGCGTTACGAAATTTAAAGAAATTTCCCTATTTTTCGTTTATACGTAATAAACGTCGTAAAATTCATCGTCACCGTGAATCTCAGTGTCCCGATGTAAACAACGGCCGCAAAGATTACGTATTTTAAAATCTGCGCAGGCGATTCGTCTTAAACGTATAACTCGCGCGTGTTTAGATCATCCAAATGAGACTTTACTTTAAGAAATTGGCAAATTGATATATAGCGAATGGCACGTTTAACACTGTACTCGATACAAATACTCAAAGTACTGCTGTAACGATATGCGTAGACACCGGAAGCGGCACGGCGGTGGAATTTCAAAGAGTTACAAAGTAGAAAAGCCAGAGCCAGAAATAAATTGTCTTTAAATCTCGACGAATCAGCTCCACGTAGCGCCGCCATTTTTAAATTACTCGATTCTTACGAAGCACGTACGAGCACTTGATAATTCGATTCTCTGTGTGTCAATATCTGGATTGATTGCATTCTCGTGCTACGTATTCTGACGAACACGATAATCGTTGCGAAACGATGTCCACTTGAATCAGGTATTAGATAAGCTTCCTGTCACTGAATTTCAACGCATAGGGAGAACGGTATTCGCAATGGTCGTGCTACACTCAACATGAATCGAGTTGAAAAAAAAGGAAAAAAAAAAAAAGAGAGAAGAGAAAGAAGAGAAACAAAATTTCAAGTTATCGATCGCGAAAGGTTTTACCTGCGGTACTTGCTCGTATCGAACAATTATCGATATACGAAGCTTTAGAGTCGAAATATCTAGATACAACATATTTTCTTTTATTCGTTCTATATCTCTTTTTTAAAAATCGCAACTCGCTTCGCGTTAACGTTGCTTGGAGGTATCGAGTGTTCGTTGCTTCACTTTGGACACGCAGGTGCTTATTATCATGCGAACCTATCTCGTTTTACCAGCATTCGAGACTGCAGAACGAGGTGTCTGTATTTCAATCAAACGTTTCCGCGAAAAATATCCGACACTCGAGAAAACGTACGTTTCCTCGCACGAGGATCGATCAATTCTCCCGCTTGTGGAATTACGCGGAAAACGCGGGATCCTTTATCTCGCCGCGCTGCGAGCTCGTTGCATTATTCTTCGTAGCCGTCCCGTCAAACAAGTAGCATCCGCAATCCTTTCGTTTGGTTCGCGAGCTATCTGCGAATTATCGCGAATTATCGCGAGAGTGATCCACCACCGGCGAGTTAGTCGCCGACGTTGCGATAATGAAAATACATTCAAGCGCAATGGGGATTTGTCGGGAGATCAGCGAGGATCGGACAAGTTCAGCCCCATCTGCTTGTTGTATCAAAAACATGGACATGTCGGATCGAAGAAGCGCGCGTCGTTGCCGCGGGTTAGGAATTTCTTGGGAGATTTATGAACAAGGAGAGCGAGGAGCACCCTCTGACTTCGACGTGAGCCAAATCTATAGACGGCGTCGTGCCGGGACAACGCGTCGGCGTTGTTCTCTCCGTGAAGCTCGAAGGAGAACTTAAGGAGGGGAATATATACCTGACACGCCGGGATATATATACCGAGCCGGCAGATCTCTCGGCCTGTACCCTGATTTATTTTACACCGACGAGCTGATAACCCCTTCTTGCCTGTCTCTTACACGATTTCGAAAAGTCAGCAGACTGCTGGGCCTCGAGACGCGTGCGCCACGCGTGTTCACGGGACCCGCAGAATTTCGGGGACCCAGCCGAGGCAAACGCTACCTATCGCGGCTGTTACTTCGTTACTATCACAAAGGACGGCCGGTTTTTTTCCTCTCAGACCATTGTTTTGGATTTCAATGAGACTCGAATGCAGGGATAAACTTCCGTGACTTCTGTGTTCAACGGAATAGATGGAAGTTCAGAGGTGCGAAACTTGACGAGAAACCGGCATGGCTTTCAGAGAACGGTGTATAGTGCCCGGCGAATCTATCGCGTGTTAATTTTACTCAAATTACGCTCAACGATCCGTCCTTCGCGTTGATTGTTTCAGCTTTCGCGATACCAGTGATACACCAAGCTCGACATCGCACTCCTTTCCACTCCTATCGGTGGAGAATATTTAAATCGAGAATTCTACTGCAAATGGAATTGGATGATGGAAATGATTCTTTAGATGAACAATCGTACACCGACGTGCCTTATAGTCGACCGTGACAAGCAGTGACAAGGGACTATCCTAAAGCGAACAATATGGGTTTCAATCAACGATGTCCGAGGAAATTTATACTCCTATGTCGAGCTTGACTCTCAGGAGATATCGTACACTAGAAAATGACAAAATACAAAGATAGAGTAAATAAAACTAACGTCTAATTGAATTTCTTTCTTCCTTTATCTATTTCAATTACCGTTAATAATTAAATGTATCTGTCGTAACGACACACGACGGGTTACTCGTAACAAAGATTTTGCCAGGCAACGGAGTATATTAATAGAAGAAGCACGCGATAAATCTACGAGTCCAATTTCCTAAAGCAATTTTTTAACAATTGGTTTGATAAAATGTCGTATGACACCGTGTTTTAATTCCGGGAAGGAAGGAAAAAGGAAAGAAGTAGGAAGAAGAAGGCCCCTAATGGAAATTTACTTTCATTAATTACCGCAGTAAGCTCTCCACTCTGACTGGAAAAGGAGATTCATTCTTTGCTCGAGGAAAATAAAAAGCAAAGGAGCGTGTGTTACGTGACAAGTTGGAACAAAGAGAAGAGAAAGTACCGGAACGGCTCCGTTTTCTCAGGCTAAAGGATAAACATGTATTACTAACAGGTTTTTTTGCGGTTTGTAATGCAATGTTTTCGCAATTTTTCGCTCTTCCGCGTCGTTGATGATCAAACGTTCCGGCAGATGAAATTTTCCTCTTAGTTTCTGGTTTGTCGCGTGCGTTTTCCGTGCATTTCTACCGTACAGAGAACTGGCACAAGTGCCGGAGTTCCCTCGAACGCGTTCTCCAGGGGTTGAAACTTTAAATAAATTAAAAGTTTTATCTTTCTGGCCCAATTTGCTTAGGTACCCGACCAGAGAGATCGTTAGGAATAGACCAGCTTCGATTGATATCTTTATGTTTGTTTTCAACCCTAGCAAACATGCTAGTTCGTTAACACGTTCGATGTCACGTTGATTTTACACGGCTTCCTCATATAAGCAATGTGAATTTCTTATTATACGTCAAATATTACGGTGAAATATTCTTTACAACGAACGTTCAAACGCGTCTGACGCATTCATTTTATTCATCGATGACCTCCATAGCACTTGGATGCATTTCTATTCTTAATTCACTCGAATCACGCGTTCTTAATAATTTTTGATTCGTTGATGAAATTTCGCACAAGAGGTGGAAAAATTTATTATACGGGATATATTATTATCGCAGACAAAAGACGTGCAGAGATAAAACATCGTAGGGGATAAAGACCATGGTATTTAACGTATATTAACGCATTCCATATTGCGTTCCCGAAAAACAACGGTAAAATATTCTTCGTTCCCGAAGTTGTTTGCAATTTTAAATTAAAAATGACGGAAGGTACTGGAAAATAATCGAGGAAATGAGAGGAGGATGCCTGCGTGGTTTCTGCTTTGACCATTCGTAAAGCCAAATCACTCCCCTTGCCTCCCGTGACACAGAAGCGGGGTCTAAATTCTAAATTTCACCGGGCTCGACTACGAGACACCCACACGAGGCCACGAGTTTTCCAAAACTACCGGGAAATCGTAAAAACACACAAGCCGTAAGGTGCTGAAGTCCTAACAGCAAGGGTGGCGCCGGCTCTCCGGTTGTACGGTGCAGAGAAAAGAGAGAGAGAAAGAGAGAGAGAGAGAGAGCGAAATGGAAAGACAAAGGGGAGAGAATCGACGAGCAAGAGAAACGAGCAAAGTCCGAAAAAGTTTTCAGGATCGAACACGACGTTGTTCGAGAAGCAAGTCTTCCGCTCCATTATGAGAACGCGATCCTCGGTTGCGTTTATTTTCGCGATTCTCGGTCGCGTTTATTTTTGCGAACCTTCCCTCTGCCAGGCTGCTCTCCGCGCCCGCCCTACCCTGTTCCCTTTCGTCCTTACTCGAAAATTAAAAAAAAAAAAAAAAATGAGGGAAAGAGAGAAAATTTACAAACCGGCCAGGCCGCCGCGAGTTTTTCTAATTTCCCGTTACATTAATCAATCGATCATTAGCGGTGGAATAGCCCGACCGGGGGTCATTAGTCAGAAACGTCAGAGACAACGAGAGTCTACATAGCCATGACGACTTCCCCCTCGACCACTTATTTTTCCTTCTGCACGTCGTTCTACCACAGACTTTGGAAACCAGCGAATCTGGCCAACTTCCGCTTTACGATCCTTTTTCTGCCTGCGACGCAAGTTTAACGACAGAGTCCAAGGAACGCGGAGATGGATTCCAACAACTCCATCGTATATATAAATATTTCTAAATGATCATAGGCAAACAAGAACGGGAAGAACCTGTGACTGATGGTTCGATTATTTCACGATCTACGAATTAGATAGAAGATGGTGTGTAATGCGGATTATCTCGCGTTGCATACCTAAATGAATACCGTGAGGTCGGTATTTCAAAGGTTCATACCATGATCGTAAAGAAGGGATATTTTTTATTGGAAATCTTGGAATATCCAGAGACTACGGACAAAGATGTTCTTTCGAATCGAAAATGCGTTGTAAAGCTGTAGCGCGGTGCTCGCTTGAAATTCGCTGCGAAAAGTGTAGAATCTCCAATAACCCTTTTAACCCCTTAACCTACGATTTAGACTCGAAAATTTCGGGCCGAAATTGTATACAAGCTCGCACAGCCTTCGGTACATTCGCACGACTTGTGTAACACGCTGATCGAGCCAATCGTAAAACAAATATTAGCATGTTTTCCAGTAATGAGGAAATACATGAAAGGATATAACAAAATTTTTTTTTATCTGTTCGATATTGGTCTTTTTAACTCTTACATTTTATGGAGAAAAATAAATAACGGGAAGAAACAATGTTATGTCGACTATAGGATCAACATAGCCGAATCTCTACTGAAGAATATGCCAAAACCGATTTATAGAGAACGAGGCGTATTATCTTCCGGAGATGCGTCAGAGAGACTGTACGCGAAGCATTGGGCTCATTTTCCAAAGCACATTGATCCAACACCCTCTAAATTAAGACCGTCAAAACGTTGTAGAGTTTGCCAAAAAAATAAAAAACGTAAAGAAACAACGTGGGAGTGTAAGAAGTGCAAAGTTCCTTTACATCTACCAGAATGCTTCGAATTATATCACACCATTGCAGATTATTAATTTTGTATTTCGGATTTTTGTATAAATAAACTTTTTGTAGTACTTGCGTCTACCACAATTATTGCATCAGGCTGTAATTACATATCAAATATTCCACAAATATTCCACGTAATATTCACTTTTGGCCCGATCATCGTACACGGGCTATGCCCGTAATATTTAAGATTGGCCTGATCATCGTACGCGGGCTATGTCCGTCATTGTAGGTTAAAGGGTTAACGCGATGGCTGAATTACAGTTGAACGCGTTTCCCTTATTAACAGAAATTACCCTCACACTCCACCATTAGCCTAACCTTCTAGCAACGCGTGACAAAGAAAACGAACGAAACAACGAAGAAAAAGCGAAATAGACGCAAGAAATGCGTAGATACAAGAGCATGGACATTATCTTTAGATACTTTCGATGAATATTCGTCTGCTAATTTTATTCAACGATACTTAAGGTAACGACCTGGAAGAACACGGTGATCTTTGGAAAAAGACCCCTGACCTCGCACCTGCTCAGGTATCGTGCCACCCTTACAAAGGAAGACGTGCCGAGGAAGGTTGGTCACGACACTTAGGATGCCGCTGATTGGAAAATTAATACTTCTTGATGGTGAAGGACCGGAAATCCGAACAACGATACGAGAGATAGAATCGAGACACAAAACGGTGAGCACATGCGAGTTTACTCTATGAACGAACTCTAAACATCTAGAGCACTCTACGCGGCTAGATAGGAAAAAGTAATTCCGTCGCGATGAGTAGAAACACGATGGTTCCGATGTGCACAGCCTCGTTCGATGTGTCAAACGGCGAATATTAATAGAAATAGAATAGAAATAGAATATTAGCAGGACACTAGTCGTCTTTATCATCGCTATGACAGATATGATCGTTTGACGTATACCCTTTTTATCACGAAACTATCGGAATTAGCTGAAAAGGAATTGATACTCGTGCATAACGGCGAAGAAGAGCACCGATTGGGTTTCTAGTATCGCGATCCACTGTTAAATTTCTACTCGTTCTTTTCCGTCGTTTGGTAAAGAACCTTGACCAAGTGGTGGTCGCCTGAGAACAGGACGATGGAGGAAAGTTAGGAAAATGACTTCCCACGACAAACTTCTTACTTTCACGCGGCGTGTGCGAGAATAATAAAGCACCTTCGCCTATGGACGTATGTGCGCGCGCGTGTATGTAATAAAGAACAAAGTATTCGGTCATGAGAAACAGGGAAAGCTATAACTTTGGAGTATGAAGTTCCAAAAATAATGTTGCACGGTGAAACGTGTACCAGTGAATATATATATGTATATATCTATATATAACCTAACTCATACCGACAAAATTGTAACATATATACAAAAGCGTTTAATCCAATGATTATGTGCAAATGGGAACATTTTCGAGAAAATCTCCGTTGTTGAAATGTGCCTCTGGCAATGGACAGTACCACTATAAACGAGGTTATGCCAAAATCAAAAGTATAACGAAAACAGAAAGACAAACGTTCGCGTGTAAAAAAAATCCGACATTTCATATGCACCAACCTAATATATAATCATCGCTAAGTTTGGTGAATGTGACGAATTCGAGAATGTGTTAGAAAATGATCTCTTTCTAGAGATCAGGGCTATCAGCGATGAGTTTGTAAGGGACAATGTAAGTCTAAAAACTGCGAAACTTTGTAATTCTAAACGTCATAAACAGCCTAAGAGGTCTGAATGAGTAAACTTGGAATATTTCATAATTTGTAGTAGTAGCGATAAACGTTATCTGGAAAACTGTTTCTAATAGTTTTCTAATATCCAAAAAATATTTCGATTATTCGACACCGGTAGGAGTTCGGGAAAATGAAAAGAAAGAAAAGTTTGGCAACGTTCCAGCTTCGAAACAATTGTTCGGGAAATAAACTGGCAAGTTAATTACAGATCGGTGTCGAAAATATCCGAGTAATTAATTACAGCCGCGTGAGACTAAGAAAAGGAGGGCCAAAATTGGCCAATTTCTACCATCGTCTCCGGTAGGTATATGAATTGTAAGAAAGCAACCGTATACTTACATTACGCGCGGCAATGCATCACGTTCACGTTTATTAAAAGTGGAAACGGGAGAAATTAGTTCTTTTGCTGCACATGCCGCGCAAATACAGCTGTATTTATGCACGTTGGATATCGCTACTGGTAGCAAAATAAACGTTAAATCGTTTAATTTATAACGGATAAAAACTTTGAAATAAAGGACAATCCACTTTTCATACAAATTATTCCAAGGATTCTCGTTTAGGAACGATATATCAAAAACGAATTATATCAAAAACACGGATAATGGTGTTATGAAAGGCAGGGAATACTCCTTTGATAATACAACACGGAAATACGCACAACGAGAAACGATAAGCAGAGTAACCGCGGTGTATAATTAATCGGTTCGATTATACGAAGAAAATTCTTGCATTACCGGTAAAATAGCTTTACGGAAGCTTGGTAAAAACGTGCTAATTTTTAGAAGACTTCGGCGACGACGATTCAAATTAAACCGGTTAAGAAGCACGCGGTGACATCGGTTAGAGAACCTTCAACGCGCATGCTGGCTCCGGTTCTAACATCATTCGAAGCGCAGGAAACACGAGCTGGTCGCGAATCGAAACTGTGGAAAACAAATATGCGTCAGCCGGAAATTTATTCCCCCGAACAGGCGGCATTAATTTTCCCGGGGCTCCACAAACGGGCTCGAGCCTCTCTTTAAAACATTTTCAAACTTGGCCGGATTGTTCGCAGCAACCGTCCTTCCTTTCCCTCTAGTCAGCGAATAATAGCCAATTGGACCCTCATTTTTTTTTTTTTTCAACCCTCCGCCGTATTCAGCACGACAATTCAGACGTCCAGAATGACGGCAAACGGAGAATCCGTAATCGTAATTTGTTTGCAAGTGCTTTCATCATGTCGCTTAACGTCATAGACGGAAGAAAGGAAGGTTGGACTAAGAGCCACAAGGAGAACAAAGACAAGCGAGCCAGACAAACTTAAAATACACAATGAAATATACATCGGTAATCGATCAAGATCTCTACAGAACTTTCCTATTTGTCTACGTTAAAACGATCAAGAAGCGCAACTTTGTGAGCTTAAAAGAGTCAAAAATGGATCGCAGCTCTCTCGGGGCCAAAATAAAAATATGGATCGACTATCGAAAAACACGATATTCCAAGGAAATTCGAGACGAGTCAGTTCCGTTTATTTCCATAGAAACGAAGTCAATCTAGCATCGCCTGTATATAGCTGATACAGTTTTAAATAACCATATCAGACAATCGTGGTCTGTCATGCAAAATTAACGAGCACTTCATCGAACTCGCAAAAGTGCAAATATTTTGGAAAGAACTTGGTCGTGATAATCGCGCGATTGAAGATGGTTAAAAATGACGGATCAGCTAGTTCATCTCGAGATCCTTGTAATTTAGAGTAATGCTTTGAATTTTTAGACATAAACGAAATCTCGATTCTTCGATTCTTCGATTAAACGAAAGAATACGATGCGATTTGTCTATCTCGGTGTCCGAGATAGCTGCTCGATGGCAGTTAGAATAAAAACGGCGACCAGGTTATGTACACCTGCTTTAACAAGGAGTGTTATTTTGGTAGTTATTGTTTACCTGGTACGTAGTCTCGAATGGAATCGTGCACGTAGAGGGCCATTTGAATTGCGTACTCGAATGATATTTGAACAATAATCGGATTGGAGTACAATCGGATACATTGGTTCATTAAAAATTTTGCTCCCGAAATCGCGAATGAATGAAAATTAATACCGTGTAACAGATTCGGGAACCAAAGCAATGCATTGTAACGGAGTGGCCAGTTATAATAGCGTCGAGTGTTTGTAATGGAACTTGTGCGCATGAGCGGTTGCTCCTTTGATAAAGTTTGATTCGGAACAGGACTCGAATAGGTTCTACAGATGAAAATGTACTAAAACCCGTTAACTGAAGTCTTCTCGTCGAATAATGAACGCGCAGCGAGATACAATACGAATGAAATTGATACGAGGTTAACGTAGAACGAGCGAAGAAAAATATTAACTCGTTATTTATTAACGAGTAACGGCGAGATATACGACGTGACATCTTTTTCGTAAAGACATCGTTTACACCACTCATCCTACCATCACCTGGCGCGAAGACGGATGATGTCTTGCGGTAGGTCTGGGCTCGTTGAGTTTAATAATGCAAGAACTTCAGCAGACGCAACAAATCCGTTTAATATCCTATACGAAGATAGCTTCAACTGTAACCGGTGACGCTTCACGGGAATAAGTTTAAGTTTCAGTTGCAATTACGCGTTTTCGTGGACTGACACCAACATCAGGCACCACGAGTGATGGCTATATCGAAAAATCTACAAATGATTATTCCTTGGTGAAACTTACCGATTTTTATCAAACTTTTGTACCCGGTAGCTTTGGGTGAAAAGCATAAGGTTGGGATAGAAATAACAGTCGATACGTGTGTTTTTTTAAAATGGCTGAAAATTGTATCGAACGTTGTATAAATAAAAAGCTACGGTGAACGGAAAAGAAGCTTTAAAAAATAACATAACGGGAGATAGTGAGAATGACTATACCGTGATTTACACCGTGGTAGCTTTAGCGTTAATCCGATATTTGAGAAACTATATGTAGGATATTTTTTGGATGCAAAAGCATGGGAACGCTTGGGTTTTTTCTAGAAATTTGAGACAATAGTCAGAGGTCTAGGGTTCGAGCCAGGCGTTTAGGGTTTATACTTAGAGTGCATGCGAAGGGACGAATGACTAAGTGTGTGGAATTTATGACTGCAACGAGTAAAAGTTTGGTGTCCGAGTGTTTCGTTTACCTAGTCCACCCAGGGTAAGGTCGCGTGGAAATGAATGTAGGATCGTTCTTTTAGTGTATGTAATTGAGTAGGATAATACTGCGACTTCTTCGTGATAACTTTATTAAAATAATCAGCTGACTAAATTCTCCGACTCACTCTTACGACGATCGCTTACTTCACAAAAACTGCTTCAAAATTAGAAACTTTCACTACTTGCACTGCTATATAAACCTTTCATTCTACCCTCTTTCATACACAGGCGCTCTTTCTCACTCACGCATTTCCCACGCAGTCTGGGCCCTGGGTGGGCCAGATACTTGGGAAATCCCCAACTTTCACGGGTTTCTAGCATTCGTCCCTCCCATAAATAGCTCAAACACTCGGGCCTCTTGCACGCGATTCCATGTGTTCTGGGTTTCATCCACTACTGACGTTCATTCAGGGCCGTATTCATCCCATTCCTACATAAATGATCGGAAAAGAAAGCCGGTGTATGGAAAGAGGGCCTGTTAAGTTTAAATAAGAGTCCAAGGGCGCGGACGAGTCAGCGTGGATGGAATGCTATGAGTGCTACTAGTGTTACGAGCGAGTCTTAACGAGTTCTATTTCTGTCCGTAAAATCGAACTAGCTGTAAAACTGTATTCAGCGATAGCTTCAGTTTTAAACACACGTTTCTGTTTATACAAAATTGTGACAATTATGTCCAAATTGTAGTACTGGTAGTCTCTGCGAGTCCGGCATCCCCTGGCTCTACATATATGAATTAGAGAAATGACGCGAAATTCCGATTTCATTAGCATAATTACGCTAACAACGGAAGGACCGAAATGAACGAACTTTGAACGAGTATTAACCCTTTACGGACGAGAAAGGAAGTTAAACATAGATCAAGTATATACCAAATAACTGAAAGTAACAAATCGAGGGAATTTTGAATTAAAAGATATATGTACAACATCGACGACAAAGCTTAAATTATCTTTCGTTATATTCCAAGCAGCTTTTACTGTAAAAAATCAAAAAATTTTCACGCATATTGTGACATTCGTTCCCAAAGGATTGACGACGATAATTCTATAGTCTTTGTATTCGAAAACAATTATGAAGCGAGTATGTTGGAATAAGGCGAAGAAAATTTTTCACTCCCTAACACTGTGTCTTTACGGTATTAAGTTTTCAGAGCGAATAATTCTAATTGCCACCCGCTCGTTCTTTGTGTTTACAAATATTACTATAGCGCAATGTTCTCTCTGAACTAAATTCTTATGAAATGTTAGCTTCGTCAAAGGATCACGGTAAACGCTTTGCTTTCTGGTACAATCGTATAGCTGATACATATACACTCGCGTCGTAGAAACAGAAAATTTCGTTTGTAAAGGGTAAGCAGAGATGCTTTGTATATATGGTTCGCTGGTTAATGACTATACGGTCTGTGACAAATAACGATTAGCCGAGAAACAATTTTCGATAAACGTTTATGCTATTTTTACTCGATTTCTTATTTATTAGGTAAATTGAAAAGGGATAGCAATGAAAAATTCATTTTATTATGCACTAGCCTAATAGCTTTACATTCTCCTTTTGTGTTGGTTTAGAAACGAGAAACGAGTCTACTCGTGATCATTTTCCTCTATCCAACGAGATTTTAAAGGTTACGAAACCCGATTATGGAAACCTGTTTGTAGATGAATTATTGAAAAGGTGTATGGGAGCAGAAACTCGAAATAATATGGAAGTGTTACGACTCGGTCGATTAGCCGAATGCGTCCCTAATCTCACACATCTCACCTTGTGTATACTTGATGCAGCATTATACAATACATTGCGAATATTACAAGCAGTCGGTACGAATGTTAGCCAATAATATTTTGGATCATAAACAACGTCGAATATGTTACAGTAAATAGAATTCTCATACGCTGTGCTGTAACAAAAACTGGCAAATATTAAAGACAGAATTTATTGAAACGTACAGATCAGTTCTCGTAAATAATAAAATTGAGAAAATATTTGTTACTAAATTAAACTTCCTGTAACAGTAGCGTTAGCATTTCCGTGTTGCGTGAAAGGGGAATATTACGTTCCTAACATTTAATGGAAATAAACATTTCTTTTTCAATCTCATATAAGCGAGTTAATTAATATTTTTAATTAATATTGTTTATACATTTTCATGTAAAGCCACTGTAGTTTATTATTCCTTTCCGTTATTATTTTAAGGTAATTTAGTTTTAAAAACGTATCATAAAAATCGCATCTCGTACTGTAGAGGTACAGTGTTGTACAAAGGTTTTCGTAATTTTTTGATCGTTTTGGAGCGAAACCGTGTTGTAGGATGTCTTGCAGTAGAAGAGCTATAGGTATTATTAATATTATCGTATTTTCCAGTCCACGTAGGATACGTTTAAATATTAAATTTCAATCTCTTCGCTGATAAAATAAACGGATCTGTGAAACAGCTTAAGCGATCTTTACTTTATTTCGCTGCGAATTTATTATTTAAACGATACAATCGTTATCGCGCTGGTAATTAAATAATTCCATTAGGATTCTTTGTTCCGTCGAAGTTTCGCGAAAAGAACATACCATCGTTTCATGGGATTGCAATAGTGAATAGCATCATTGGTAAATAAAGTACGAAACTGTGGAAGCGAACTTCCTCTATCGGGCGGTGGCATTCTCAAAGTAATTAATTAACCTTTTTTTGTTTCACGGTCAATCTCGTGCAAAGTCGACTTGTTTGTTCAGTGGAAGTACGCCAGATCACGATTAATCTCATTCCATATGGGTCACTAAACTTTTTGTCAAGTAATTAGATCACTATCAAGCGTTACACCGAGCTCGATATTTAAGCAACTCGCGGAGAATAGAACACCCGCGAAAAATAAATATAAATCGCGTGTGATCTTTTATTTTCGACTTGTTTCGTTACATTTCAAAGCCGCGAGAAATTCTGCCATAATACGATGGTAACGATAAGAAAATTATTATACATTAATTAATAACGAATTATATTACATATCAATTACCGAACGTATTGCTAGTGTCGTTACATCGGTACCGACTTGACATCGAAATTTGTTATGAAATTTAATGTACGACGATATTTATTATTTCAATTATGAGAAAAAATTTCGGAAAATTGGAATTAAAATCGTAACTGACTAGAGCAGAAAAATCCGAGGATTCCTGGGTGAAAAAATGTAAAATTCTTTTAACGAATAGGGTTGATTGAAATATCACGTCTAAAATGACAGAAGGAATTCGAGACATTACATGCTGAATTTATTTTCAGATTTTAGAAAATCAATAAATTCCGTTTTTCGTTGGAAAAAAGAGAAACCGTAATTGCAAGAATGGATTATAAATCCTGCTGTTTTCGCGAGTCAAAATAAAATTCCATTTGATAAATTACATCTCGTGTGAACTGTAGGTGAAGTGGTAAAAGAGAATTAAAAAGGTGGAAGAGAAGCGAGAGAAAGGAAAATGAAAAGCGTCACATTTAGACGAAACTTCGGCGTATACAACCTTTCGATTGAAAGCAGGAAATTAAGCAGGAATTACTCGTACAGTTTGATGAATGAGCGAACTTTATTTGAAAATTTCCTTAAATTAACGGATCAGTGGAATGCGTTTAAAGAGGTCAGCCTGCCGGCAAGTCATTCTACATTCATCAGGAATAAAACTTCAAACGTAGATTGGTTTCCTCCGCGACTATGTTTCTCGTGTTTTGAAGACACACAGAAAGTTGTGAGAATTAAGAACGGACCGATGCCGGCTGCTTTAAAGCAAATATTTGGTCGATCTTGTGCACGATGTTGCTTCCAGTAGTACGAATTTCGTCCGCCTAACTTTATAACTATTAAGAAACACGTATTTCCAACCAGAGCAACTTCGACCAGTACTATTTCGAATTATTCATTTCGACGCGGTGATTGCTAAGATTTAGTCATCCTAGATTCTAGATCATCAGGATAATTTTAAACAACGGTTTATTCAATTTTTCTTCGTATTATAGCCTTGAATGCTGATAAAAGATATGTAAAACGAGGAATGTTCGCATAATAATAATAAGTATCTATAAATTGAAAGTGAAATGCACGAACACCTAACACGAAAAATGTATCCCAACCGAGATGTTGAAATAACTTAGAATTAAAAAAGAAAAGAAAAAAATTATTTTATCTAATATCTATTTTAATCGATTGTTCAGATGCAACATAAACTTCGCAAATTCTTCAATCGATTTTTTAATCCGTTTAGAGAAGCAAAAGATTCTTCTACTGTAATTCGAAAGAATTCAAATCTTCACGGTGTTGCTTTTTTATTAGCTTATTTTCGAAAGCTGGGAAAATCCCGTGCAGAATTATGGCCGAGAGAAATATAGCAAACGTATCTTCCCATGAATATCAAGAATTCCAGGATAAAATTGAATTTAAGATAGAGATTTCTTTTTCTGCAACAAATACATGATGCAAGAATACAAGTATATTCATTTCATACGGAAACGAATGGAAAGTGCGAAAGAAATTTCTTTTAAAAAGAAGAAAAGAGTCGAAAATTTATCATTCCTCTGTTATCGATTTAATCGTACATACATATTATTTTCACCATCGTTTCTACGTACAGATATCCATAAAATCATACGTGTAACGGTGTATTTATTCACGATTGCGTTAATTGCACGAATTAACGTTCGAATCGTTGAAAATGAAACACCTGTTGCTGCATATCACGTAACATGTGACACGAGAAGTATAAGCAAGCAATACGATTGTCCTTTCCAAGTGAAATAATTTTTTATCACAGTCTTTTTATCAAAATTAATGCGAGAATCATAATTAAATAACCTGAGTTGCATGGTCGCGCGTTTGCGTTTTAAATAAATGATTAATTCCGTGGAAGCTGAAATCTATTTTACAATCTTTGCGTACATTTGCTTTACGAATCAAATTTCACTACTGTCGCTATTTTTCTAACATCACACGATAAAATATTTAATGCTTCGTTAACACTAATTATTCCTCGCATACTTTGAGCGTCATATTTTGATTCAACTCGAAACGACCAATATTAATTTGCACGTTTCCTAATTTACATTTTCCATTCTGATCGAATCGTGTGTCATCTTTACTATAATCCGACGTCCTGATCTTCGTGTAAATCCTCTACAAGGGGATGAAGATTATCTCTTCGAAATCCTGTCAGAAACAGCCTCGCGCCTTTAATGTTCCCATCTGCGACGCGCGTTTTATTTTTTCCTCTATCCAAGATCATCCCCGAGTGCAGGCTTTCAATTTCCTTACAAACAGTCCGATGGATGTTTTGCAAACATCGCAGCTAACTACGTCAAAAATCGACGTCGAACGGGAAACATAAATGGGCGCCGTTACGTTCTTCGATCCTAAGTGTCTAAATAAATCGACATCCTCTCTTTCATCCTTTCAAACTTTCCATTTCGCGATACCAAAGATATCGCTTTATTCTTGGTTTATAGTAACGAGTGCAAACGATCGATATCTAAACGACGCGATCGATTTTTATCGCGACGAGATCAGACGAAAATTCGATGGAAAAAAAGGAGCTTTGTTACGGTGTTCAATTTCTGTTCGTAACGTGCAGGCATTTTTCCTGAAATTACCAAAAGGATTAAACCCGTTACACGTTCGCTCAATTCCACCCGCGATGGGCTTTTGTATCTAAATTTGCATCTCGCGCCTAGAAAAGAGTTTCTTTAGCTAACAGCGCCACTTCGGTCTCTTATCTTCGCGTTTCGGTCTCATTTAAAGTTTCTAAGTTATGCTTTTATTACCGTCTACTTTTAGCCAGGTTGTTCTCGAGCAAAAAGAAGAAGGGAGGTATATACAAGATTTAAATCCGAGTTGGTTTCTCGGAGCTTTTAATTTTATGCGAGATTATTTGAACAAGTTCCTTTGTGCCGAATTGTTGTAGCGTGTTCTTATACGATATTAATTCACAGTATCGGTAATAGATATCTATTAACAATAGAAGGAGTTATGCAGTGGAGCAGGGTAAATTTTGATATGAGGAACAGTAACGAGACCAAGAGATCATTAACGATGAATTGAAGCGTTAAATAGAATATTCAGCGTTGTCGCCGATTCAAAGAGTTTCTTCTTGACTTGTTTCCTTGTAAAATATTACCTTAATTAACACAAGTTCTTCATATACATCAATTACCATCTCGTCTTGCTTTTAAGCTATTAACGACATGTATTAGAAAATACCACAATATATCTGTGTTACGGCAAGTTACCTATCTTGAAAACATAGATGTGATCGAAATTTTCTTTATATATTTGCTTTACGTCGGGACATAAAATCGAAGACCGCTTGATTGGAACACGATCGGACATCGAAATAGGAAATGTGGTCTTAAACGGTAAAAAGCACAATATTGTCGCTTCCTGAAGAAAATAACAATGTGGTAGCGATTACATCACGACAATGCTATTCCTTTCAATATTTTTAACTCGTCTAAAGTTTCTCAACCCGCTAGTTTCCTTCGATCGAATTTTTCATATTATACGTTAAGCAATATGCGGGAAGAAGACTTTTCTCCCTGTTCCTTTTTTATTTCCATCGAGATCTCTTCGCCGAGGTTTAAAAATGATGAAACGAATTGGGATTAAATCGAATCAACCCGCGGATTTTCTATTTATATTTCATATTATTTAAAACTATATTGAATAATGTATACTATTTTGAGTAGAATGTAACAGCTATTTCCTGTTAAATAATATAGGAGGTTCTAGATATTAAAGAGGAAATTGGATTAGTGCTTCAAATCCATGAAATTATTTATTCTCCGTTATTTTCCATTCTGTGGTGTTATTCTAAGTTACGCACAAACAAACGAAGATAGAAATTTCCAATTTACGTTCCAATAAGGACAACGAAACTGAAATCTCACACATTCGTCTGACTTTAGGCACGTCGTGACGTCGAGCACCGAAAACATCAACACCGACGACGTCTAAACGAACCGACGCGAGATCCAGTAAGACGACGACTCTACTCTCCGTGTCAGGAGAACGACCTACGTTTCCTTCGACAGGTCACGAAAATAACTACGTTCTATCTAATACGAAAGTAAAGATTGTCGCTCTGTGTTACATAGATTAATATGTAGACAGAAAACGTTCGCAATGAACTTGACACAGAATCTATCGTATAATAAGTTGATACTACGTTGTTCTCCAATTTGCAACGACAAAGTATCTAAAGATCAATTGAAATCAAATGTAAGTAAAAAGAATGGAATGGAATTAGTACGAAATAGACAAGAATCAACGATGTATTTGAAAATGGACTAATAGCAGTATAAAAGAAGAAGTATCGTATTGGGTGTAAGAGAATAGTATAGTATAAAAAACGTGTAAGGAAACAATGCGTAATTGTCTAATCTTATATTTTGTACCGTTTTAATATTAATAAATATATTTTCTGTTTGTTCTTGTTACTGAATTTATGAAACGACGTGTGCGTCTATTTAATCAAAAGTCAATAGATGAATGAAATGGAAAAGGTATAGATACATACGTACGTAAAAAAATATATATGTGTATATGTAATGTGTAAAATAAAATATATAATATATAATGTAATATATAANGGACCACGAAGCAGGCCCAATGTCGAACGTCCGTCCTGTCCGAGGAGAAATCCGTGAAAGGCTTTCTAACCTTTATGTATATAGCCAAGAATCGACCGAAGATCAACGGAAAGTCACGGGTATTGTCGATTTCGTTAATGACAATTTGCCTTCTCTAGTAACCTTCTCTAGTAACGAATTTAATTTCTTCCTTTTTATTATAACTATATTCCTCGAGTAATCTGTTATTAACAATTTTAATTTGTTCTTAACGGTAAATTTGATAATTTATACACTTTCTATATATTATAACTGCCTTCTTAGAGAAACTCGTATTTCTCGGAAGCAATTTCGATTGCGGATTTGTGCCGAGGAAAGTAAACTCCGTAAGAGTCGTCTAATGGATATTACAGATAAGAGAGAAAGTCCAAATCTGTTGGACAGTGTAACGATAGAAGAGGTTAATTGTCATGGTTTAATTCTATTAATCTTTTCTATTGTTCCAGGTGGATCGATGACTGTGACAAAATGGTAGATCGGCAAAGGGCACTTTTAATGGTGTTGATAATTCTCGTTATTTATCCGAACGACATTTTCGGTAAGTTTCTCCCAGTGAATTATCTTCCTGCGACAATCCTTCGAAACTCGATTAGGGTTAAAGAAAACTACAGAAATAAACCGGTTGAAAGTTACAACGTATCGAGATGTTACCGTCGATATCGATATTAATACTTATTGTATCGATAATATAGTAAGAACCTTGGTTTCATCGGAAACTATTGACACGGTAACAATATCCGCAAACTTAAATTTCAACCGAAACATGAATTGCCCGAATAATCGGTCTCGTTTTCAACGAAAGCAAATATATTTAATTCAGAATAACGTGGAGAATTAATCGCGTAAAACCCGAGTTCTTCCTGTTTGTTGAAAATAAACAACGCGACAGAGAGGGAAGTTTTTGCCGCAGGGAATTTGAAAATCAATCGAGGGCATCAAACGTCGTGAATTATGATGCATCGCGAACTATACAAGCAGTTTTGAAAGTAAGCCGTTCACTTCATGACCACCTGTAAATACAATACCGGAATTAATCCGCTTTTCGAACGAACGCTGTCGCTAACGATATATGCTGATATCGGCCCCACGACCCACCTTCTATCCTCATCCGTTGAAATATTACCTTTTATCGTTGCTAACTGTGGCTGTTCTCTTTTCCTCGGACAAATCGGATGAATAGCAAACATTCCGAAAGAGTCAGCAACGGAAAAACTACGGGATACGTGAATTTCTTGCAAATTTTGTTGCGAATAAAATGTCTTCTCTCCTTTTTCTCGCGTTTCTTCAACTCCTTCCAGAGAAAAATAATATTTCATCGCGTTTCCGTCATTTTCAAATTATTCATAGTAAATTCTTCAAAATATTCAAATTAGGGTCGCGAGAGTAGAGATCTCGATATCGAAAACGATCTAAGTATACCATTATTCCATTTCTTTTCCCAAAGTGGCGAAAATTTTTCAAATTAAAATCCGGCGGTTCTTTAATTTCGGAACACACAATTTGCGTATGTTATGGATTGGTAAACATAGATTTTAACATGCAAATATCGATGTAATAATAGATGTTTGAAAGAAAGGATAAGTTGCATATCAATATGAACGGGTTGAGAATGTTATGAAGAAAACGAGTATGCATACGGTGAATGAAATGTTATATGGACTACATATATGTTTGCAATTTATGAAAGAAAAAAGGACAAATGAAAAAGTGAATGGAAATATTAATAAAGAGAGAGTGCGAGAGTGTATTTTAAAATCCTACATTGTTACGCGATCCATTTTATTAGAGTTCAAAATAAATGTTTATTAAAGTTCAATAACAATTCATTACTAACAGAACTATTTCACAAAAGCATGATTCTACAAATTTCAGCGTGGAATTGACAAAGGCATATCCTGTGCAATGACAATTTCACGAAATTTACGAGCTGGTAGCACGACCATGTTTTAGATCTGGAGAAAATACGCGACACAGGAATTCGTCTGAAATATACAACCAATATTACATTATTGTAAACGTAGAACTAAAAACACATCTGTTTGTACAATGAACGTAAAAAATGCATCAAAGGAAGAATGGAAACGGAATAACGCTGTTTCTATCTGTGATAGCCGATCCTGCAATTGATCGATCGCGAGAATTTTTCGCTTTTTCGTATTAGGCGAAATTAGTTTGGTAATTTTCTAAAAATTTCGCCATTGATAAATATTTGACGATGCACGGGATATCGATTTTTTTTAACGATGCACGGGATATCGAAGTAAATATCGATCTATTTTCCAAAAAGGAAGTAATCGACGAGTGCAAGGGGTTAATACGATGTCACGAAGGAAAACCATCGCTTGTAATTCTCAATATCGTATTCAATTTACCTGCCACCTTTACGTGCGAGCTGTTGGAAAGTCGCGATAAATTTGTGCAGTCAGAAGTCGTAATATGTCGACCTTACTGGCGAGAATTCGACACGTCGGTGATCGATTCACACTATAAAATGATCGATAGAATTTTCCTATTACTGTCATTGCCCGTTTTGATCTAACGGAAGTGCGACTAATAACCGTCTATTGATTTCGGTTGCTAAATTAACCGCGAGTTGGCCAGGATTTGCAAATAGAGTTTGAGCTAGTTTACGATTACAAGACTTGCCTGTCCATGTACGCTACGTTTTGCTTCTACCTTCAGGAAACTTGAAATTTATAAGGTTTCGTTGGGTCGTGGAATAATAGATGCATAACATCGATCGATTAGTAGTCGTTTGAGCGAATCGCAGAAGTTAACGAATCATTATTATATCATTATATTATATTAACGAAACATCCCTTCAAGAATCGACGTTCTTTAAGAAATAGCCAAGGTTAACGAATCATTATATCGTTATATTATATTAACGAAACATCCCTTCGAGAATCGACTTTCTTTAAAAAATAGCCAAGGTCCAGTATCGCGTGATAAATAAAGAAATTAACAATAATCGATCAGTGAATAATTAACGTTTCGTGTATCATTGGATACACTTGATTATGGACACGTCATTCAACAAGAATCGTTAATTTCTGTTTCATAACGTTTAATTTAGTAACAATTAAAGGAACTCAGTATGTTTCATGTTGGCTCGACTATAACTAGAAAGTTTTCTTCCGTGAAAAGGAAGACCGCGATACTTTTGAGTAGATTCACAAACCTGGATAAAATACGTGCGAGTACTGCAGAAGCACCTCGAGAAAATCGCGGTACTATTAAAGCTAATGAAAATTCTTTTATTTCTCAGTTCAGTTCTCGTTCTAATTTTGACTCAGTCCACGGGAAACAACTCGCGATGCTGTATCAAAATTGTTTCCAGCAACGACGAGAAAGATGTAAGGGAAATAAAAGAAGGAGAAGGAAGAAGGGACGTTATTGTCAATTCAAACGGAAGACGGGCAAGGTATTGCAACGGTGAAAAATCTCTGATAAATCGAGGGGAAGAAAATAACAATGAAACACATCGCATTTCGATATGTCGCGATAATGCGGTAAAATTGAACGTTTCTTTGGTAGACTGGACAGAACTATAGAAACGAATTATGCAAATATCGGAGAGAACAGAAAAATTCTGTCGAAGGGTGACTGTGAAAAAGACGGCGGGCGCAAAGGATCGAGGATTTTTGTTGTATCGAATATCGAGCGCTAATGGTCAACAGTGAAAGGGATAAATAAGGTCCCAAAGTAACGTGCGAGCTACTGAAAGGAGACTTCCAGCAAACTGGAAACTTCTACTTATCGGTTGCTTAACGAACGACGAAGCGAGAGGGGAGGCTATTCAACGCAGTCAAACTCAAGAATAAATTAAGTTGAATCAATTCTGGTTTCCACTCGCAGACTTCCCCGAGTGTCGTCCAATTCGATTCGATGCGTCATTCTTTCGTTGTCAGCGCTACATAGTATCCATTTATCTCTTTCCCTCTTTCCTCGCCGGGACAAAAACCAATAATTATGTGCGAATGCATATCTTGCTCGAAAGATAATTTAACCCTCTCGTATTTTTCAACTTTCAACTTCAAATTACGAGCATCGGCAATTTTTACATTTCATCGTCTATTATTAGAAATGCGTGGCTTTTCCACGTGTAAATTACGCGTTCGTTAGAAATTTATCGTACACTATTCTTTGTGGCGTATAAATTCTATTTTAACTTCCTCGCTGTTCCGACCGAGCTCTTCCCTGCTTCTGAGAACATATGAACGATTAAGCATAATTTCCGTATTTTTTTCGCTTTATTATTTCAAGCGGTCAGGTGCATACGTCTCTGTTAAACCGGAAGGAGTGGAAATTTCGCGAAACTAAGACGTTCACCCTTCCTCCTGATGCTCTGTCGTCGTATTTTAGCCCCCACACGTACATCTGTGCAGCTAAATGCACTCAGTATATAACGCAAATGTACAGGATCGACTTAAAATCGAACTCACGTTCGTGTCTCCTCTCGACGTCGCTTTAAATCGGTATCTCGTTACGACTGGCAAATAAAATGCTTCGAAAAAAATGTGAACAGGGCTGAACGGAAATGAACGGATAAAAAGGGGCACGAAATAAAACCGGAAAGGAGATTAGTAAATTAAGGAAAAAATAGAAGGAGATATCGAAGAAGGATCCTTACATCCTTTGGTTCAATCTAAATTCGAGGAACCCTTCGACTAATCGCTTTTCCCCGAAGCAAAATAGAACCCGATGCATGGTTGACGCCATTTAAATGAAGATTCATCCTACGAAAAGTAATTTATTATAACCATATTTTAATTGCTCGCGCTCGATTACTCTATATTGCATACAACTCTCGTTATTACTAATTTTCTCATATCCTGATGCCCTTTTGTTTTATACTCGTGCGCTCTTCTTCGTTCATGCCTTTTATCGCGTAGCCTCGCTCAGTGGATCACGTATCATAAACATTCACTCGTATGCTTAACACGTTGGCTGCCGTGGTGGTCACCGGTGACCGGCGCGCCCAGATTGATGGAAATATATATAATTTAAACAAATGACAATACTTATAATTCAATTGCATTCCAGCGCCACGGGGTCACTGGTGACCCACGCCACGAAAACTACTTCAAGCATGATTTTATAACTCATTTTATCTGCTGCAAATAATATTTCAGCATAATATAAATTGCATAACGAAAAGTTGGCGGCTTGGGAAAACCATCGAAAATGCGTCTGGCAGTGAACGTGTTAAACTTGCATTCAATACTGGCATAGATGTACCATTCATACGATTTTCCTGCACTCAGTCAGCTATCCTTCCGCACGCACTTCAAATATTAGCTAAACGCCTGAGCCGAATCCGAGGCTGCTATTTATTATCGCATTCATGTCGTTATTCGTTCGTACTGACCGTACGGGCGATGACATCCTACATATGTAACCCTAAATTTATTAATAACGACATACTCTTGCGAGGAAAGTAAAATTCTCGGGCCGAATCCACCATCGATTTATCATTGCTGTGACTAAATACAATTTAGGAAACCTAATTGCTAGTCTTCCATGATCCACGCTTTTGTCTAGCCGAGCCTTTGTTCCAGAACCTTGGATCAGATCAGACAACCAAAACATAGCACGTTCGTATAGAAAGGACAAAATTTTCTCACCCACATAAATCTCCGTTGCATGCTGATCTAGTTCCTAGACTTCGGTTTGCAAACAAATTTAGTCAATGTATCCACTACGTGCCTCTCCTCTCTTTATTATTCTACCATCCCACTGTCCCTCTTTCCCATCATTTCAGATTTCCCTACTTTCGTCGAGCTTCTGAAATATATCGGATAATACACACCGAATCCTTACGTTTTCCACTAATACACCAATTTTCCCGTTCCGGACAAGATTAACACATTGGGCGCTCTAGAAACACTTTATACGATGCATATATTCACTTTTTTAATTCGTATTTGGTAGAAGATATTCACAAAAGTGTTCATAAAATATTCTTAAATATTACTATATATTTTTTATACATCTTTTACATTTTTTACATTTTAAAACATGTTAATTATTTATTTTACGAGTTTGAATAATCCTTTAGCGTATGATACCGAGTGAAGCACTCTCCCCTGTGCAATGGTATTTGACACAATTTGCAATAATATCTTGTTTCGCGCTTTTTTCCATTGGACAGACAAACTTTATATTTTTTTGTTGGGAATTTTTTTATTCCTTTGGCTATTATTGGTTCAAGGGTATGTTGTTTCATATTACCCTATGGCTATACTGATAAACTGATTTTTACGCTTTCAGAAAGTTGACATTGATTTTTTTTTAGCTAACGTTAAGGGGATACGCAAGACTTCGTTACCCTGGTAACGTAACAAGAAAGTCTATTTTTAGTTCCTTAAACCGTCGATTGAGTCGAAAAAACCTGAAAACGAGATATCTCGACTCCCGGCCACAACGTTCGGATTGCTAAAGACGAGATATCTCGTCTCCCGTACGCAATGTGTTAAGTGTATCGAACGAGGGAGAAAATATAAGTAAAGGATATCGGTGTTAAAGAGCGTTCGGTAAGAAAGCTCGGACGAAAGCTCATGATATCCGTGTTAATGAAACTTTGCGCGTTCGCCTAATCGTCGTTTATATTATTTAGTCCGCAACACGCACGGGAACATGGAGAACCAACGCGATATTTCGCTGTTCATCTTTATCCTCGCGATATTACGTATCACAGATGCGCGTTCTTCCTCTGCATAATGTACATCTTTAATATTGCGCGCATTCATTCCGTTATGATCCACTTTTTAAGCAACGATGGTAACACAGGAGCGGTAACACAGAAACTTCGGCGTATTTTTCGAGAAAGGCAAAGGAAAACGGAAGGAAAAGTCGGAAAGACAGAATTCCAAATGAAAAGGAAACAAAGGGATGGATCAGCGAAACGGTTTCTGTTCCGATCGGGATTGTAAGAGAACAATAAGCGTGTAAACTACAGATTGATCGATAATGCTAATTAATGTAAATCTTGCCTTTCGTGTACGCGGCATGACTTTAAAGGAACACAGAAAATATAAATTTCGATAATTCCACTTATTTCCATCTTCCTCCCTTTCAAACTGCTAACAACGAGAAATATTTTTCTCCGCCATTTTTTAAACTGTACTTTTTATTCTCGACTGTAAAAATAACCGATCGATGCGTATTCGAATAGTTTGGGAAAAAATATATTTCGAAAAACGATTCTTACCGTTTTATTCTGCACGTTTGGTTAAGCTGAATATTAATCAAGAACATTCTTCGTTGCGTTCCCTGGAATGCCTAAAAGCCGTGGTATATTTCGCATATTTATAAAATCGGGATGTCTCCGCAGAACGTTATTCTGGATAAATAAATACGAAACCGTTATTGTTTAATTGGTACTAGGAACAATAGCTCGATTGTTCTCGCAGGTTGCCCGTGTCCAAGAGATTTATCGATACATCGTACGGCGAACAACTATCTTCCGGCACCGAAACTTTTCACGAACAGCTTATTATCGGACTTTTCAAAGTAGCTTATTACCTATATTAAATATCGTAAAATTCTTAACTTTCGTGGAATGTTTGTGTCAGCGTCGGATTATCCACGACGTAACGTTCACCCCCGATATCACAATGAAACATTTTATTAATCGTAACGCTGCGTAAGTTCATCATAGCACCACACTGCGTCTCGTATTTTTTCTTCTTTTTTTTTTTTTTTTTTTTTTTTTTCATAACAACCTTCTTCCAGGAGCTTCAATTTAAATTTCCTTTGCAATTGTTTAGTCTGTTCCAATCCTTCTTGCACAAAGAATTTATTCGTATCGTGATTCGTTTTTACTTCTTTTATGATAAAGTACGCATAATTCGTTTCCCATCTACTGGGTTCACGCGAAATTCTGCAAACAAATAATTTAAGAGGCAACACGGTGGAAATATTAAGAAAGAAAGTAGCTTGTTTGAATGCATTATTGTTCTGGAATTTCGGTATCGGTATCCGATAGAAATATAAAATCAATATATCAGGTCACCGGAGCAAACCGATCTCTGAATGAATTTTAAATTCACCAGAGAAATTTCATCTCCGCCAGTCAATCGCGTTCAAATAATACTTATTGCGAGGTCTACGGTATCAATGCAAATTGTCGGAAATGCTGCAACCGAGGCATCTCGACAAACCTAATCAAGAGTGTAAAGGGTCGACCGAACGTTATATTGGAGATGTTTGGCGAAATTTTTCGATATTTTCGTTATTTATCGCGAATACAACGCGCAATCCCCTTCTACACTTTCGACGGCGAATTTCAACAAATTCGATAAATACTTCTCACGTTGCGAGAAATGTTTCATCGCGCTAGACATAAGGATAGGTCTGCCGCAGCACGACAAAGAAAAAAGTTTCGAAGAAACCATATGGTTCACGGACCGTCAAGATGTGGAGCTTATTCGACAAAATTTCGCGAGATAAATCCAAGTTCCTCGTGAACCGAGGCGAAACAATTTTCGCCGTGCTATTTCCTCCAGTTTTCCCGCGCATCTTTCGCCCGAGATTAATAAATTACCCCAACGTTAACCCAGAGAAATGCAAACAGAGCTTTCTCCTCTTGCCTGTCGAAACCAGACCGGAACAAAGAATGCGAACACTTTGTGAACTATCGAGAAATTAATACAGATCTCGAATTACAATAATACTAAAGCTTTTCATCTCCTGGGGACTCGATAGAGGAATTATATTTTTTCCTCGACCCGCAGCCTCGTAGACGTTTATTCCTTGCTTTCATTTCCTTGTAATGTTGCCACCATCAATTTATTCTGTTTCCAGCCACTCGGCAGACTGCTTGTCCCACGGCGATTGTCACTTCTACTTATAATACTTTCCAATCCTATTACCGCTGTTATGAGACAAACTGCTCCAAGCTTGTCTTCTCCAACATCTCCCGGCTTGACTTTGGCTTATCTTTGCCCCGGAATTCCTCCTTCCGCTTCTTTTACTTTTACCTTCCGCGCGCAGTCTTTACCTTAACGAAAAAGTATCGCGCTCTGTTATTTCATTATCTCGGTGATGTCTCGGTTCGATTCTCCACTTTCCGTCCTATTCTTTCCCGTTCCCAGATCCCTTCGCCCTTCGTCAGCCCTTTCGCTATTGGCGCAACGTTTGTTTCCATTCATTCTTCCGGTGCTTCTGACGCGACGCTGGAAACGAATTTAAAAGTTTCCAGTGCACGACCGGCGTCCAAGCTAATTATCGCCATTTCACATCTTTGGATAACATCTCTCTCTACCGACGGTTTCCTAATTAGACCAGAAATCCGATTGCTGACAGCGACCTTCGAGCCACGGCCTGTAGCTGTTTACCCATGATTTATTCCGCTGCTTCTTCAGTCTAAGACAAGGATCTGATAATTGTCGTGGCAACGGCGGGATAGCAACGATTCTTTCTCACCTTTGTTGCGAGAGAAATCCGCGAGGATAAAGCGAACTTCTTCTACGATTTCTGAGTCGTCGATGTTACGAGCAGCAGAGCAGAGGATGGAAATGGCACTTTTACGTGTATGCTCGGAATTTGAGCAACTATGTCAAGACCGTGAGGAAAAATGCCGATAATGTTCCTGGACTTTCAGAGAGAAAACGTTTTTACGTTCTATGTGTTGCTAATTAATTTTATACCGCGAAGATTATCTCTACTCGATTAAAGGATTAAATATCGTAAGATTGGAGGATGATAGTTTCATTAATGAAATAAATTAGCAATACAAATCCGAGGGAGACGATAAGGATCCAAATTACTCTTATCTTATTTCAATTGCAACTCGACTACAGCCCGAAATTCGATAGTAACTAATTCAATTATAAATCAATACTAAGTCAACACTGATTCCTTGACGCTTCTTGTTCTTTTTGTTCTGTTTTATATCTGTTTTATGCACATGCTTTTCGATGACAATATTTGGTCATATTAATACATTGCGTACTGTTTTAATTCGCACAAGGTTTAAAGCTGTTTCCTTACAAATTGAAACGCGAACTTTATTATCCTGGTAACGTAACAAGAAAATCTATTTTGAATTCCTTAAATCATCGATCGAGTCGAAGTAACCTGAAAACGAGATATCTCGTCGCCTGGCGACAACGTTCGGCCGCCTAAAGACGAGATATCTCGTCAGCCATACGTATGGGCCTGACGCAGGGTTTTAGCTACATGGTGGAAACTATACGATACCACAATATGCATTTTAGAAATATTTTTAACAAACTTTGCCAATTTATTAGCCATTTTTCAAGAATTTTTTCTCGTGCCATCGATATTTGTTACGCGTGATAATTAATTATGTTTCCTATCATCTACGATTGACGTTTGTGTATTCAAATCGCATCGCGTGACTCGACGAGATCAGACAAAGACGTTTAATAAAATTGCAGGACTAATAGAGGAAAACACGTGTAGCGGATACAATTGTGTTCGAATAAAAAATTTCGTTAAATTAACGCACACCGTGGAAATATGTCCGACAAAAGTATCTCGTTCGGGACCTATCAGTGACAGATAAAGGATTCAATTCAATCACCTTAGCGGCTGAACTTTAAACTTTTACGAACTCGTACATCACAAAACGAAGGAAACTGTTTAGCGAAAAAGTTACCAAGTTTCCGAGAAATCTAATTATTGTTATTCCCTACCGAACGTTTCTTGTCCTTCTATTTAATGATTACGGTCGAGTATTTGGATTTATTTCTTGGATACTATCAGGAAAAATGTCGTTACTGATCAGTGAGATAGACACACGGATAACGACAGAACAATACGGTCTCTAGACTTCCGTTGCTATTTCGGATGAAAAGAAACAGTACATAACTGCAAGAAAATGGACCAGTTAAAGATTGCGAATCTTCGATCAGAAATGGTGTTTGTCTTGGAATAAATTTAAGAGATTACGACGCTATCTCTCGTACTCGAAGAACCAGTCGAGTGAAAATAAATTAAATGACAAAATTGATTACGATTACAATTTCTATACATATTGCGCCGTAATATCGGATGTACGGATACCTTACTAATAAAAGGTATTGTATGGAAAACCACCTGCACACTGTACATGTATCAGGTTATATGCAATTACGAAGAAGTTTTGAATGACGCTACAAAAGCACGATGAATGCTGTACGCAAAAACAGATTGGAAATTTAATAATCGTTTCATCGAAATTCTTCCGCCTTCAATTCAAAGCACCTAAAAACGCTCGACCCTCGGAACTTCGATGGATACTTAAAACACTGTAAACGATAACAATTACAAGAAATAATAATAGCTATTATCCTCGGGCAACTTAACAATGCCTATTGTCTTTCGAAGCAACTCCGGCTACTTCACGCGGATTCTTTGCGATACTTAATTCAAGACGACAAAAACATTAACGACAATATTCCTATTTTCAAGCACAAAACCACCGCGTTCGAAATTACGATAATTCCTAACGAACGTGTTCCCCATTCATCAGAATAGTAATTAACGCTTTCCTTTCCGCGAATAAAGCCATACAAACCGTACAACTCCCGAACGTAAATTCATTTGAACGTAATAAACATTAATAATTCACGAATAATGTGTGCGCAACGAAGTCGTTAATATACCAGTAGCACAGTGCAAGTGACTTCTGCCTTTAATAAACTCCTGCGCGGTGAATCGCCTCGTATAATCGATGCACAGACGATTTTAACGTTGAAGAGTTCATAGCCATCCCTGAAATAAAATCTGACCGTTTATTTTCTCCAGCACCGAAACGCTCGGCTAAATCTTATCAAACGTTTTACGCATAATAGCGAAGTTTCTCGATCATAGGGATCGAATGGAACAGCGGACGTAGCGTTGTTTCGTCAGTAACACTGCACCGATTGAAAATCAAGCATTATGCGAAACTTCGGTCTGTCCGTTGAGTTTCGTTCGAAACAGAGCCCCGGGTTCCACGATTTTCACTTCGGTTACTTTCCTTTTGTCAGCCGCGCATCTCGTTTATTAAACGAACGTTGTAACTCTGAGAGGCGAGACACGTAAACTCGACAAGTTTCTCACGTGCATCGGTATCTGTTTCAGGCGGTGCTTTCCCACCTGAATTTGCTGGCCCTATCACGAATCTAACTGTACCGGTCGGAAGGGACGCAACTCTTACGTGTTTGGTCAAACATTTGGGGGGTTATAGGGTAAGTTTCCCGTCTAAAAATGCGCGATGGCAGGGTACGCGTATCTCCGCTAGCTTCCCCACTTACTTAGCATATTTTTTATTTCCCTCGCCCTCGTTTTCTCGCGGTATCTGCCACGACGAGGCCAACCGCTTTTTCCGAAACTAGCTAATCGAGAATATCCTACAGGTCTCCTTTCCTGAGCAATCATTTACAATTTTCCCTATCAAATTACGTAGTCGCGAAATTTTCCTCAAACCTAATCTGGGAAACATCTCGTTCGAGTTACGCTTTTGAACATTCTTGTAAGCTTAGTTTACAAAGGGCATTAAGCGGCTAATAGGTGATGAACGCGCTTACAGCGTTTCGTTTCGCCTCGAGTTAGTTTGAAAAGTGAGAATCGTGGTGCAACGTAAGTTGCAAACTTCCGCGAATAACGCCAGCATTAGGTAAAATAGCGCAAAGTATACGACGACCTGCGAGAATCACTGTCTTTTCGAATCGATTTCGTAACAGCTTAATACCTGACATCGGACAGGAAGTTCGTCGAACAAGATATAATCCTACACACAGCGGGAATAAATTTCAATTACATCTTTCCAGGAGCGAGAGTCATTCTCCGAAAACAATTTCGAACACCATTACGACATCCCTAAAGTGCACCCGGTAACCCCTTTTCTATTAATACAAGCGTTTCTCGAGACCCCATAGTACGCTTCTGCGACTCCGTGAGATCAGGAATATTCTAAGGAAAATGCAAATATCGCCACCAAGTTTGGCCAAGAAGATAGAAGACGCGTACGCGCCATCTATACGTGTTCCTCCGACCACGGCTAGGTATCCGGCTTGTTTGTATTCCGTATTCGGCCTGTCTATAGGGAAATTGCGGTGTTCTCGACCGTCAAAATCCATGAACACGTCGCCTGCCTCTGAAGGTCATTTGCTCTCCACGTTGTCGTCTCATTACCCATTTTCGTCTAACCGTCAGATTTGCAGAATCGAGATTCAGGAAATCTCTGATTGAAATCGCTAAACTGGATCAGTTCGTTTTAAAAACCAGATGCCGAACAGCTGTGATCTAATCGCGAATAATCTCGCTGTCTCTCGAAAGGTACGCGAAATTAGCATGATTGCGATCGTTCTTTGATACCGAAACGCGCCTGTTTCCATCGTCTTTTGTTCTCCTCTTCCTATTTCAGTCTTGGATTTTGCAGTCTCGCGTAACACAGCTTCTTACCGCGAATTGTTTTTTTAAATTCCGATTGAAATAATCTTATCGCGTATCGGAAACACAGCCATACTCGTATTCTCTAACGATGAAATAAATATTTTTGCAGATTGGTTGGCTGAAGGTGGAGACCAAAGCAATCCAGGCCATCCACGATCACGTAATAACTCACAACACAAGAGTATCGGTGTCTCACAGTGATCACACTATGTGGAACCTTCACATAAAGGGCGTGCAAATCGAGGACGAGGGGTTGTACATGTGTCAAATTAATACAGATCCCATGAAGAGTCAGGTAGGTTGATATCGTGATCTCTTGGAAATTATTTTAACGAGTAAGAATAAAAAATGACCGATTTTTGGTCGCGAAGCGAAAAAGAATAGAAGCAAAAATTCAAACGAGCTTTTAAGAAAAACGTGGAAATATTAGTAAAAATCGCGAGAATTGCGGATTTTTGGCTTACGTCCAGATCCTTCTTCTTCTAGAACTTTAATGGAATTTAATGGAATCGTCGTAATATCGTCGTTGAACTGTTTCAATCTCATTCGTCTTTAGATAATTCACATTGTTTCCGTTACGTGTACAGATTCAGTTTCTTATCCGATTGAACTATTCATACCACAGCTGCAAACCCTGATACACGGAAATTTGGGAATATTGTTCACTCGATAACGCAATCTCTGCGAGTATTAAAGGTATTTCTCTAGAATCTACAGAAGTATGGCATACCAGGAAATTTAACGAGCATCCTTCGCTAGTTTGGAACGTCGGGGCTTGTTTAGAACAATCTTATAATATTTAGGCTTTCATCACCTTTCCGTCATGATAAAACTCTGTACTCTCATTAACGAGATACCGTAGAAATCCTCTCGTTAATCCTTTTTATTCAGAAAAACAAAATATCGTTACACTACTATTTAAAACGACGAAATTTCTTTTTATAATCTCGATAATCGGGAATTAATAACCAGGGATTATAAAATTACACATAGGGTTCGATAATCTAATTGCCGGTTTAAAATTTGTGCTCTGATCTATTGCACCGATTTACTTCATCAGAGAAGCATAGAGAATAAATAAGCATAAAATTGATGAGTAGCGAGACGACCCATTTCCTTTCTGTGCTAAAAATTTCAACGCACTCGTGAGCACCATTCACGGTGGAATAAAATTTTGTTCTTGTGGAAAAATGAGGAAAAAAAAAAAAAAATAAAAAGAAGAAAAGGAAAGGTAACAATGAAATGACACAATGCAATTGCGATACGAATAATACCGATAGAAAAAGAAAGGAAATATCATTTTCCGTAATAGCTGAATCGCAATTTCTTTGAAAATTACGATACTTTTCCCGAACAAAATCCTTCTGGAAATTCCTTTCCATCAAAATGCAATTCTTTCTGTTAATAAACGCAGAAGACTCAACATTTTGGGTCACATTTGATAAGTGTTCTCCTGGCTCTTTCCCATATGGAATATGTTTATACATTCCCATTCATCGTACCGCTTGGTATGCATGCTTCGATTGCACTAGACGAGAAAAAGAATTCGGTAGTTCCGAAACAATTGAAACAAGAGAACAGTAGAGCTATGAGCTATTTTCAGTAAACACCCGAACGTTACTCTTCGTTCCTCCGATTTCTCAAAACATCAGCTATCCTTCCCCAGCATCCAGGTCACAACAAAACCAATATAAACACCGTTCTGTAAACACATACGCCTCTACTTTTATTTCTTTTTCTTTTACCAGCCTTACCGCCTCACTTTCGTAAAGAGAGGTATAGCGAGATACAGCCGGGTTATCCCTTTGAGATTTCATTTTCCAACATTCCAGATTGAATCTAAACTTCCTGTGTTTATCTAGAAATAACTTGCCTCCTTAAAGGAGAGAAGAAACGGTAATCTCTGGAAGAACGCTCGAGTTGTTACCGACCCGATGATGGTCAACTCCTAGCGAGTCAGTTCCAACGGGGATGGAAAAACAACGGGGGAGAATATCTTAGCGAATAGGTGGAAAATGCCGGGAACTTAAGTACAGGTTTCTTTCGTGCCTTTCATTATACCAATGTTAAGCCGAGCCCAAAATTCGTTTCGTGCTCACCCCTTTTCTACCCTTTCCGAGTGGCCTTCGCCGACTGGTAAAACTCGACGCCACCCTCCCGCAATTCTATGAGCAGTTTCGTTTCGGCTAACCGTATTTCCCTGCTCGTTTCCGTGCGACTTCAACGCGGTGACTCCTTTCGAGCATGCTTGTCATACCGACGACTGTGCCGCTAACAAAATGTGCCTCGGTATGAAATATGTTTACAAGAGAAACAGTGCAAGGAAATCTCATCCGCTTGCTTTTGCGTAATATGCTTAATGGACGAATATGAATAGACGGTTTCTTTAATCGCTAATTAGTTGCGGAATTAGATTGTGCCAAATGGTTTGGAGAAATGGTCCTTTCGGCTACAGCGCCGTATTTCTTGTATTTATTGTGCGCAATCGTCCAATACTACAAATGAAAACAGCTCAGTCGCGATTTCCGAGGAAAATGCAAGATTTATCGTATCTCTGACGGGGATTTCTGGATGATCCTTTGAAGAAGATTACGTAAATTAGTCCCTACGATACTTGTTCCTTCGTTTTGAAATTATATGGATGGATATCTAATTGATAACAGAACAATTCTTTTCTGCTAATTGTTACAGTTTTACCTACCGGAACGGTGAAATGTATTCGGTAGTAAATTGCACGCGATTACGCGAGATTTTTCAAATTCGCAAGCTTAAAATATTGGAGTGCTTTGCATCTGCAATGAGGCGAAGGAGGAAATTTTGCGGAGATAGAAAGAATTTTAAGGAAATCTCGTGTTTCTTTTTCCAAGGAAGTATTTAATATCGACTGTTAGTGTCGTTCCATCATCGAGGGGATATTTTTCTAGCGACACTACTGTTCTCCCTTGAAAATGTTTAAAGACTTTTCGCTAAATCCAGATTAAAGCGTCTTCCAGCACATCAATCAAAATTATCCCTACAACACGGTCGCCCCTGGTTTTCCTTAGAGCCTCGTGTCGGACGACAAACTTCAGAATTCAAATTAATAACGCGATTGTACATTCTCAACTCGCTTCCATGCTCTCGACATACGAACAAAGAAATGACATATAAATAAAGAAAAACACGCCTAAGGGATATCGCTATCGTATAAATTATCGAAACAGAAAAATATTTTTCTCGGTAAAAATTTCATAAATATGTTTAATTAATAAAATCGAATAAACCGAGAAAAAAATAGTACTANTCGGTAAAAATTTCATAAATACGTTTATGAATAAACGATGGAATCAAAGAACCGAAAATAAATAAAGAAAACGAAGAGAATTAATAAAATCGAATAAACCGAGAAAAAAATAGTACTATGCGTTCACACCGAGTTGGTACAACAGGTTTTCATTTTGACAGCTGCCTGACTTTGTTGACGTTCCTTTGATTATAAACTACGATCACTTTTGGTCAAAGGACGACGAAGATCATCGACGGGTCGTAGCGAGACCGAGTGAGACAGCATCGGCGTTAGTTTTTTGTTTCTTAAAGTTACGAAACTTTAAATTACTATCTCACTCGGCCCCGATACAGCCTGTCGATGATCTGCGTCACCATTTTAGCCAATAGTAGCCGTTATTTATAATAAAGGGAGCGTCAGCGGATTTAGTTAGCCCTAAAGAGGATAACCTTCTTTAAACATTGACCAATGTCAGGGATAAAATCTCGAATTTCAAGCTCTACATCAAATTACAAAGAAATAACGTCTTTGATTCGATTCGTTGTATAAATTTGCCGATAAAAGTACGCGAAAGGACGATAACGAGATATTTTTCAAACGGGTCCGCGACTCGTTTATTACGGATCGAACAACCAAAACGAAAATTTGTGAAAAACCAATTATAGTTGACTACGGAGTAATAATTGCACGCTGATCGATCAGATGGCTTTTCGATGAAGGTTAATCGATATTTTCGATCGAGTTGGATCCAACTAGACTATTAATCCATCGAACAGACCGGAGTTTCATAATTCACTCGTGACACTGGCAAGTTTACGTGTTCGGGCATGTGTCAGTTCGCGTGTCACTAAACTGTCACGTGACAAGGATGAGGAAGGACAAGAGAGGCACAGCACTGCTCGGCTGCCTCTTCGTGACGTATTCGTTGAGACTGCTTTAAGCAGTTCGGTGACTTGTGAGCCAACTCGGTTATAACGATTGAAGTTTCGTCGTGGCGTAGATTACGTCTTCATAATTACATGCACCTCTGCTTTCCACCGACTGTTCACTGCTTTCCCCGCGCCATAAGTGGAGTGGAAAGATATTAGACTAGGGCCAAGTCCTTTCGTCTCTGCCGATGTTTCGCGGTTAAACGCACGGTCGTTCGGAAAAGTTCGGACATAGACCGAACTTAGAACTCTTCCCCGCGGATCATAACGGTACGCCAAGTATCCGAGTTTCCGCTGCAATAAGATATATTTCCGGCGCCTAGCGAAACCTCGCTTGCCAAAACTGTTCACCTACGATGCGAGTTATTCCACGCTTTGCCCTGTACTCGCGAATGCATCTTTGTCAGTAGCTAAGATACAGAGAAGATCGGTACTAGCCGATGGTAGATTATCTAGAATCGCTTGCAAAACGATCGAAAGTCGATGAGACCCGTTTGTAACGACCGGAAAGTCACGTGCACGCGGCTTTACGAAAGCGCAAAGCACAGGTGGATAGGATAAATATAAAAAGATACATACAGGGAAAAAACCCAAAACCTATAAAAGGTTTACAAATGAAAATTTAAAGTATGACATTGGTGGCTACAACGTGAAATACTCGCGGCTTTAGAATTAAACTTAATCTACCGCGCTTATCGCTTTAAGGTAATATACACCTAAGAAATATCTTAAATTAGAACGCATTTATGCTTACGTGTAGAAAGGCACGAAAACTATACGGCTTTTGGTAGGTGAATAGGAACTGCGTTGCAGACAGTTGGTTGAAGGTACTCGAAAAGAGTAGTCGTAGAGTCGTTAGTCGAGAAGAGTTAGTCGTTAGTTGTAAAGACTCGTAAACGATGAGTTGCCATCGAGTTGCGGACCGAGTTGTAAAAATAGATTAAATCACCATCACTCTGCTAAATCCTCCTCCTACATTTTCTTACGAGAAATAGTCAGAAGCGTTAACGAATTACGGTTAATCCTTGTCTCGGTGATTTTACCGATTTTACAATGATTTTATCGGACCGGTTACTATGGATCGATTTCAATAACGCAGCAATTCTCGAAATATCTCCGCGCTTATATTCTCCTTACCATACTCCATTATTTAATCCTCCTTCACGAGGGATTCCTCGAAGCCATCAGCTTCGAATTTGTCTCAATAACTGGCAACTTCTTTCTAGTCCAAGTGCCCGAAGTCTCCACGGCCGTTTATAAACCATTCGCAAAAAGAGTTACTACCTTTACCCAAGAATTCTCCGGCGAATCATTCCGCGATCAATCAGCGCGCACCAGGTGCGGTAAACCCTTTGACGAAAGAAGAAAGCAACGAATGCACCTGCGGGAAAGCTGGGGAAACTTGTTCGATCGAAGTGGGAAATTTCGTCGGGAAGCTCGGGAGAAATGTAAAGATAACTCTCGATTTTGAAGATTAACGGTTACGAGCATTACAGCACCGATCACAGGAGACGAACGCTATGACGGACAGACACGTGAAAGAATATCACGAAATTTGATATCCGCGGATTCCCTAAATTTAAGTGAGAATGCCAGAGAGGAAACTGGATGAAAAATGGACGAACGTTTTAAAAAATAATCGCATCGAGCTGAAGTTTGATATTTCGGGTCTCGCTACGTCGATAATTACGAATTCAGAGACAAGTCAAGTCGACGTGTCTGACGATTCGAGGAGACGTCGGTACATTGGAAGCGAATATAAATAGCCGATGAACGAGCAGCAATTTCACGATGATTTAACCGAGATTTATCTCGCATTAGATATAAACGGAGAAACGAAAAGGAAAAAATCTATCGCGTTCGGGTCTAGTCCGACTGGAATCGCAGCGACCATTGTTTGCTATATTTGCGCGTCTCTTAACCATTTGGGCACTATGAACCCATTTATGCGTTCGGCAAAGTCATTCGCCATCGGATATCAACGCTTATATGGGTTCTCACACGATTATTCAATTTCGGTTACTTTTTATACTATTCGTGTTATTACTGTTTAACGAAATAAGTGGTTTTGTTGTTTCTGCAGTCACTATTCAAATTATTTCAATTATGTTGAAAAGATAAGTCGGTAATCGGCAAAAATCAATCTGCCATATGAGCCGTGAATTAATTTATTGGTTTAGAAGATCTAAATTCCGAGAAGGATCGTTTAGATAAATATTAGATTAGAATTGGGGGTTTAGGCGAACTGCGTCATATACCTTCTTGACTTGACTTTTCTCACGAGTCTAGGTATTCGTTGCACGGATGAGCTTAAGAGACGCTCAAAGAAATATATATACCTTCCTTGAGAAATGAAAGATTAAGAAGAGAATATAGATCATACTTATTTCTCAATTTCAGATCCATAATTCGAACAAATTACAATCAACATGTCTTGCAATAAAATTTCAGTCAGCCCTGCAAGCGCAAGTAAAAAAATGGAGGCTCCAGCGTGTGTTTTGTAGTAAAAAGTGGTCAGCCCATATCAATCGGTTAACACCGCACAACTCAACGCTAAAAATGTGTTAATGAATTAAAAAAGTGAGAGTACTGGTTGGAAACGATGTCAGTGAGTCTTCACACTCCTGTTCTCTCGCGCTGGTACGCAACCTCGTGATATGTTGCTTCGGCTTCCATTGCAGCGCAGGTTATGGGAGGCGAAATACAGGGAGGATTTAGAGGCTCTTACGTTATTCAGTCCCGTTCGCGAATAGAGTAACGTGCGCGGATATAATTTAGGGATTCGGTAAGAAAGGAAATTTACTTGATGCATCGCGCAGCCGTTAAGCGTATCATTAACATTAAATTCTGGCTGGTTCCGGTGCGTGCGGGAAAATATATTCGGCGCAGGACGAGTTTTGGCATTGTCGTTGAAATACTGTTCTCGCAGGCACCGTGTAATCCTCCGGTGCAATTGCGCGCTCGGTTCTCGTCTAGGACCACCGCCAGGAGCCAATAATTTCCGGTAATAAAGATTATTTACACCGATAACTTTCCGTTTTTCAAGAACCCTTTCATTCGGACACGTAACCGACTCGGAGTAATTTCACCGAATTCCCTCGAGTGTACAATTGTTTGGAAATAGTTGGTTTGGTTTGCGATTTCAAATCTGAGAAGAGGAAGTATTTTTGCTGCAATTGACCATAGCCAATAGCGACCTTTGGACTTCCAAAATCCTAGGTACTGTCTGGTTCGATTTTAAAAGAGTCTGCTGTTTTTCAGAAAGGTTCTGTCTCAAAGCAGTACAGAGCGTATTAGTTATCGTAATTCTTTTGTCTCTGTATAAGTATATATGTTACGGCAAGTGCGACGAATTCGGTGATTACGTATAATTGTAATAATAAATGTATAATTATATACAATCACCACTAAGTTTGGTAAATGCCATGACTTTTTAAATACTTATCTAGTTACTAGTCGCGAAAATAGTTTTTTCGTCGGACACTATGACACAAAAGGAGCTGCGAATAACGATATATTATAATTTGCAATCAAAAGTTCGATAAATGGCTATTTTAAGTTATAATAATACACATATATTCAGCAATGTTAAATTGTATATATCTGTCACTATACAACGTATACGTTAGTATCCCTGCGCGTTCATTCGTTCTAGAAATTACTACAATTCTTAAATAATTTTTTAATGAGAATTATATAGTAAAAAGTAATATCGTATGTTTTCAGACAGGCATGTTGTCGATCGTTGTGCCACCAGACTTCATTCCCGAGGAGACTTCGAGTGATGTCATGGTGCGGGAAGGAGGACAGGTATATTGACGACGAATCATTAACGAAATTTACGCAAGAGATCTCCCGCTTAATAATTCGATTCTCGTTTGAATTTAACGAGCTTTGCGGTTTCGTGACTCCGGTTATTCATTTGGCATCGAAACTGCATTGCCAAAATATTTTTCCAACGGCGAAATCCGCGAGGCATTTTTATATTATGAAAGAAGAGATATTGCAATAACAAAAGACTTCAATAACCTGTTGCATGTACATCTCGTTGCTTTTGAAACACACGCGCATTTCACATTTTCTCTATTTTCTTATCAGAGCTGATGCCGCGACGTAGCAAATATTACTTTTCTTCGCGAATAGCCGATAAGGCGGCACGAACAATTTTTCGCGCGATGCTTCCTCTCGTTATAAAAAGCTTAAATCGCAACGTTAAAATTTTATAACCGTAACTTCAATGAGCTTAGCCTATATCGCGTCAACATCCAATCTCTGGAAAATGTGATGATTAAAAACGATTTGCCTGCTAAATTAAACGCGAGTGCAATTAAAAAGTAGCGTTGAAATGACGGAGAAACTCGATTACAATGTGTATGCGTCTACTTGGTAACCAAAAATTTCTGTAACTACGGTAAACGAGAATTTGGATTAAATTTCGCCTGTATTTTCATCAAATTAACCGACCAGTCGGAGAAAAATAAATTCCTAAGCTTCAGAAACCCACTGTGTATCTTAATTCGTAAATACGAAGGGTAATTAAATTAAGATTACCGACAAGCTAATTCTTTGGCTGGCTATTTTACATGCTGAACATTGCAATTTTCGTTACTGCGATCATTTTTATCACTGTGTCTGTCTCACTAGCAGATACGCGAATAAATTATTTTAAAGATCATCATATTCTTATTTCGTATTTTTAATACGCGCGTTTTGCAAAATTGGTAGTGTTACAACTAAAGTAAATTTAATATACTAGAAGTACTTAAACCGCAATTTCCTTCAATGCGAAGAATGAGATAAAATAAACGGTGCTACGGAACTTAAAAGAAAAGCCAATGGAAAAGGAGAAAATAAATTTGGATTTGGATGAAAAGAAGAACAAAAGAAAGGGAACCGGAATAACGTCGTCGTATTTCGCTGCCACAGAGCGTTTCTGAGGCAATTCGTACTTAAGCTTATCAAAAATTAAAATTTCAATTCCAATCCGTGTTTGTTCCGAGCCGAAATACTAAAACGAATAAGTTTATAAAAATCTCGTTCTGTTCGGAATTCTCTTTTCAGTTACACGGTATAAAACATTATCCCGAGAAAATTATTTCATCGAAAGACATACGCAATTAGCCGATGCATTAAACGTGTAATTAATCATAACACGTCGCTTTGATTTAACAATTTTTTCCGATGGATAATTTAAATTTGTAATCTGTTTCATTGCTCAAGGAGGGAATAATATTCGTGCACTCTCGTTGCATGAATTCGCCGCTGCATCTCGATATGTACGAAGAGCAATAACTATGAAGTGTTAATTATGCGCTATATACTCTTTCATCTACCATACGCTTGTACTGTAACCTGATCAGGAGGTGGCATACGGAATGAACCAAAGACAAATTGGCACCATCCATTTCCCATTTTCTACGCTTTCGATGTACCCAACGCGAACATAATACCAGACTCGCAAGACGTACGAGAAATATGCAAATCCCACTACTGCGATTATTTCCTCATTTCGGCTAATTACAAGTGCAAACAATTTTTTCCTTTCATCGATAAATGATCCTTTTATTTGGAAAACGGTGTAAGTCCGTTTATCCTTTTAAAACGAGATATCGCATAATTTGTAATCAACTTGATCTAAGATTTAGACAACGAAACGAAAAAAGAAAGAAGATGAACTTGCAGCATTCGCGAAATAAACGGTTCAAGTACTAATTTACTTCTGAAGAAATTTCCTGAAAGTTCCCCAACATTGGTCAGATTCTTTATTATTTCGGTAAACTTGTAATGTAAACAAGCGATTTCGTTGTTTCGAAATTTCTGAAATTTCGGGAACAAAGTTGTCCGGGATGTATAAGTATCGAATGAATTCTCGCTGATTGACCGAGTAATTCGTTTGCCTTGGACGAATATCGGAGCCTCTAGCAAATAACGCGGTTTAACTCCGAGCTAGATATTCCGCGCGAGATGTGGGTTTAATTTTTTCGAACATATTTACACGTGGCTCCGGGTCTAGGAGGCAATAACGAAGTCGATTCTCTTTATAATTCCGATTTCATAACACGTACAGGTGAAGTTAACGTGCCGTGCGAAAGGCGTGCCGCCGCCCCGCATATCGTGGCGCAGAGAAGACGGGAAGAACATTATAATTCGGAAGCCATTTGCAGGAAGCGCCTTGAACCAGATGTCTCATGGTAAGATTTAATATAGATGACGCTCCTACCATTTCGCCGATATAACGTGGAATATACAATTATATTTTCCTGCAACTTGCTCCGTTGAATTCGCCTACTATTTTAATTTCCTTATTCCACCGCGTACCTGCCGCGGTCGACTCATTCGAAACTGCCTGCGGGTAACGTAACTTTCGAGAAATTATTAAATAACGTTACGCGGAACGTAGGGAATGGCGGCTGATTTTTCTACAACATTATCGCACTGACAATTCCCGAATCGATTTACGGTTACACGTGAGCCCCTCGTTTCTTCAGGAATAGATTCGCAGACGCGGGTAATGCGAAGATAAATGTTGATATGTCGCGAGGATTCCTGAATTCCCGTGACACTCGATATTCTGTCTCGATTCACAGTAACAAAAGTTACGCTTTGCACGTTATCCAATTGCGAATAATTCGGTGGGATTGAAAATATTTGTCCTCTTTTCATCTTTTTGTCGTGATCAAGTAATTTTCCGTTACTCGAGCAATATACCAATCGTGCAAAATCGTACAAACAAAAGTCGTAAGATTCGGAAAAATTAGCGTAGAGTATCTTAAGTTTATTTCAACGTCTGTGGGGAAATTATTCGTATGTCAATGTTGCAGTTTGAACGAGGTATTTAGTATTCGCTTCAGCAGGGTGTTACTAATAGCAGGCGAATTTCAGTGTACCATCGACGATGCCGTGGCCATGTATGCAGATGCAATCCTTGTCATATACGCTGTACCCGCTCTAGTTATGCGTGAAGGGAATGACTTATTGTTAACTTACAATGCCGATAATTATTGGATATCGCGGTGCAAAAGTTGTAAACCTAGCTACAATTTAATCGCAGAAAGATCCGACATGTTATCGTGTATCCGAATAAATTATAACAACGGAATAGATAACGAACGCGACGTTTTATAATAGAAAAAATAAATAACGACTACATTAAATTTGTAAAATTCCATCTTTAATCTTTAATTATTAACGACGAACTTCGTTTCAGCGTTTAACGTTAACATTCTGCAGTTTTCTCTGAAAATAATTTTTCCTAACTTTGAATTTCCTCGAATTACGTTATATTTCCATCTTCCAAGATCAACTTTCGGTATTTAACTTATTCAAGGAGCGGTAGTTTCTCGACTGGCAGATGTTACACTTTTGCGAGTATCGCTGCTACTTCGCGTTACACAGCTATGACGCAAATGCGAATGGATGATTTATGATTGATAAACTCGTTAATTACAAATTTTTTCTTGGGACAGCTGGAAAACAGATCGATCGATTCGCTATAGTTCGCTGTTCAGTTGCCATCGGTTGTAAAAATATGGCGCAACAGGTTTGTTTATTTCGAGAAAGAGAGGAACGTTTTCAGCATACGGTATCGGCGAAATTAATATCGATCTGCAAAGATACGGGAAAGTGTGTTATCAATTTTTGCGTAGCGAAAATCTTTGACAGAATTTCGAATTTCCGTTGTAACTAATTCTGTTTATTGTACTAGACAAATTGCGTTACAGCGAATAAAGATAATACGATCTGTGTATGAAAGGAAAATGATAGCCTTCAGTGCTCTCGCAAATTTTATTTGCGAAATTTTCTCCGTACCAATGGTCAATTTTCTCGCAACAGAATCTTAATTATTGTTAACGAAACCGGTGGAATATGTAACGAACATTTACCGCGAGCAGAGAAGAAGAACAGGTGTAACAAATTGCATTAATACGCTTACTTAATCTTTTCCAGTCTTTCTTATCAATCTAAATATATTTTCATATAATAACTTTTAGCTGAATAATTAAAAACGGGGTGTACTTCCATTCCTGTTAATTAATTGCTTTGGAATTAAATTCTGTGAGAAACGTTTTTCCCTTGCTAAGAATTTGTGAAGTATTCTAGATTATTACAGAAATTCCATAAATGCTAAAAATGTAATTTTTAATTAAAAATTATCGATGAAGGATGTGGTAGACTTTCCTCTATTTCTTGTATAAATAAATGATTTAATCGTGTACAAAAACAATCTATACAATAGTTGCAGAAACATCTCCTAATTAATTATTTCGGAAATCCATTCATATTCGGCGAAGAATTATTTTACGACATTGTTACAGATAATTATTTATAGTTGCTATTCTTGTCAAGTTCATATTTTGAAAGGAACAATTGCGAATACGTAATTAGAATGTTGAAACGTACACGAAGCGATATGNTAACGAACATTTACCGCGAGCAAACAATCATAATATTCCGTGTTTTTGCATTATTAAGCACAAAATTTTAAGACGCAGAAAATCGATGTTTTTGCTAGTTTGAAGTAAAACATTACGGTTAGGAGTTGAGGATGGTCTGTGTATTTCGCTGCAATATCCTGGCAGAGAAGAAGAACAGGTGTAACAAATTGCATTAATACGCTTACTTAATCTTTTCCAGTCTTTCTTAGTTGCAGAAACATCTCCTAATTAATTATTTCGGAAATCCATTCATATTCGGCGAAGAATTATTTTACGACATTGTTTCAGATAATTATTTATAGTTGCTATTCTTGTCAAGTTCATATTTTGAAGGGAACAATTTCGAACTATTTACGGAAAGTACGTTAATGAACGTTTTGTTATTTACGTTCGAATTGCAAATGACTTCGTTGAAATACAAAAAAGGAAAGAGTACGATATCTTTGCTTTCTTAATTCAAACTTCTAATTGTTCTATTATCGCTTCACGAAGATTCAAGTTAAAATTCGAGTCTCTCCATATGCGATGATTCAAATAAGCATCTTTAGACAGTGCACGATATTTAAGAATTAAATCGCGAGAAATATTGCGAATACGTAATTAGAATGTTGAAACGTACACGAAGCGATATGGCTGTTTTCGCGATGGTCATTGACAATACCGTAAACGACGTGTAATTTACGAGAGGAAGATCTTTATCACGAATTATGTACATTAGTGACCTCGGTGAGCGAGTCCCAAGGCGAGGAGCTGAAGCTGACAAAGATCTCGAGGAACGAAATGGGGGTTTATCTCTGTATAGCTAGCAACGGCGTGCCACCGGCGGTCAGCAAACGTATTTTTATCCACGTTCATTGTGAGTAATAGTGATTACTCTTCATCGATAATTGCCGATTTCTTTCGGCACGAAGAAACGGAAACGCTGCTGTTCCACGACTACAAATCCTATCTGGAATTCTGTTTTACAGTCTCGCCTGTAATTCATGTACCTAATCAACTGGTAGGTGCTCCTCTGGGTACGGATGTGGGTCTGGAATGTTTTGTCGAGGCTTCGCCCAAGTCGATTAATTATTGGGTGAAAGATAACGGTAAGATATCACCACTCTTATTCACTCTTTTGGCAGTACTAAACATATCAATGCTTCTGTATTGCGATAACGGAAATAACGTGTGCACGTAAATATCGTCGAATGAGCGAAAATATCACTACAGAAAAGCGTATTTATTGCTTGAAAACGCAAACTGAATTTGCTCGCGTATTTTTGCGTTATTATCGAACGAAGCTGATTTAAATCTAACGCGGCGTAACAGAATTGCGTGCTTGCGAGAAAATATGTTACAGGAATAATTAATCGTGTCATATTTATGCATTCGTGTAACACTATTTGTTAATCACTGCGAAATAATTGATACGGACCAAAATATAATTTAGGTGTAGCGAAACCTGATAACCTGAATGCGGTCGCATTCGTCACTGATCAGTGAACACAAAGGCCGGACGCATTTTACTCGATAGTATTCCGCATTAATCAATTTAAAGGATAGCTCGAGGTCTGGATCAAAAGTAAAAGCAAATGTCGCTCTGTGAACTTTAATGTAATTGCAAATTTTATATCTTCTGTTTCCTTCTGGAATCGATACAGCCAGATGTCAGCTTCGAACGAAATGAAAGTTAAACAAGCAGCAAATGCTCAGACAGGAAAATAAAGTCTTCCAGAATTAAAAAGATCGTTTTCGAGCAATTTCCTTCTTAATTATTTTACAGTGCTCGTGACAGCGTCTCGTAATCTAGTTTGTCGGATTGTCTCAACTTGTAGTGTAATAGAGTCATAGAGTGTAACGAATTGCACCAGTGTCTTTCAGTTAGTTACCCCATTGAAAGAAGAATGACCATGTAAGTTTCCTGAACTGAACCTTGCCAATATGCGGAGTAAGTAGCTTTTCCTCGATTCGGATAAGCGTCGTTATATTCAGATTCTAATTATTTCTCGCAACTATTAATTTCATTTCCTATCCATTGATACGATTAAATTATGTCACTTGACTTTATCCTTTCCTAGCCGTGAAAAATCTGATTTTTGATCGACATTTCGCTAATGCGATCACATTTTCGTCGTTTTCGTCAAACCGGCAAACCTTCTCGATCTTTACAGTATACAGGTTTGGTCCACCAGTTAATTGATACAAGTGTTAATTCGGTGCGTATAATAGAGCAGAATTTGTGCGTTGATGCATTGCCAACGGAAAGGACACGAGAACAGCATGACGGCTGAGAATTCATGTTTATTAAAAAAGGAGCACTACGCAAAAGACGACTCTTGATCGATTTTTAATTAAAAACTTGCGTTTCCTATTAAAATTACTACTCTCCCGAATTTTGAGGCACTCTAGGTAGCAACACGGGCTATTCTAATGTTTCCAGCTGAACTTATGCCCGAATTGCTTTTCTGACGGGTGATAATAAAAAGAAAAGGCCGGAGAATACGGTGTTAATTAAGAAAATTAAATCGAGCGATTAATATAAATTCCGCAGTAATATTTTACCAGCTTTTTTTCCGGAAGGTGCAGCCGAGAAAGAAATACAATGCTCTTCTCGCTTTCGTTTAACAGGCTTGATATTTCAGCGCAGACACTGGCAAAAAGTCGCAGACAAATGCGAGAGTGAATTACTCTCGGCTGTTCGTAAATATATTCCCCTCTGCAGTTTGTAGCCTGTAAGAGTAGACATGCTTTCGCTTCGGCGCAACTCCTACGAAGCACTTCGTCCCAATGCATTCGTATGTAATTTTCACCTTGCACGGAAAATCCGGTGCCCCCTTTTTCTCTGCCTCGGCTACGTCCGTGTATACGTGTATGAGAACGTTTCAGACCGTAATAAGGAGATTCCGGCGTGCGTTTAAGAAGTGAATTTTCGCATACTTTTATACGTAGCACCGTACTCGCGCGCTCGTTTGCAATATTCAACCGGCGAGGTCGTATATACACACGCGCACACGCGTGTCCGTATCTTATATATATATCCTCGCGCATCGAAAACACGCTACTTCCTTTCTTAGTGGAAATTTGTTGATACCGGTGTGTTCTTCGTTGAAATATTGCTGAAATAACCGGAAGCTCCCGACGGTTTAAAATAAACGCCTACCCGTTCGGATATGTCCTTGCAATCGATATCAAAAACAAAGTGCGTAACACTAAATTGCACTCCTAACGTTAGTGTACACGCGATCCTGTAAAATTCGAAATGCGTTGTTTCCCGTGACAAATTCGAGGAATTTATTTAGAACGAGTCCTCGAATAACGTTATCGATGTGGGAACTTTGTTAGGAATTTCATAAAAAGCAGTAACTGTACGATGAAATAAGAAACATCGTACACTTTTTTTTTATAATTTACGTGTATTTTAAATTTCTTTATCCGCACTCGTTTCACAATATGTACATAAGTGCTATTTTCGTTCATATTTCGATTATTTCATTGTACGAATGTTTTAAACTCCCATTTGACCCATGTAAATATTAAACAAACTTTGTCTATTGATTTATACAGCGATGATAATATGGAGCCAACATCACGACGTGGAGGCGATAGTGAAGTCGCAGTTCGAGATGCGAATGTTGCTGACTATTCGCAATTTACAAAAACACGACGTAGGTACTTACAAATGCGTGGCCAAAAATTCCCTTGGCGATGTCGAGAGCAGTATTCGATTGTACGGTGAGTTTGCATTAATCGCGGTATTTATCTTTAACCCAAATTACGAAGAAACGGTTCGTCTACATTGCCAGATTAAAATTTTTCCAACTTTCATACTACAGAAACGATCTTCTTCAAAATATTCTCACGTCGTCACCTATTCTTAAACAATTCCTTTGTCTCGTTATTTTGCTAAAACTAACCCTCGATCTATCCTTATTCAAACGAAATTGATAACAACTATAGCGAACGAAAATGTCTGTCTTTCGAATTACAGCATCTGTTTCATTTCTCTTTATCGTGTTATTTAAATTTTCTTTGACGTCAATTCCACTCGAGATACGCGGCTATCTTTCATAGCGTTTTTATTATTCCAAAAGTCTATCTCGTTCGTCGTAACAACGTTACGTTTCAAACACTCGAGTCTTGTAACGCTGTGCAGAGTATTAAGCAAGACAGACGCCCGGCAACCATTGCGCTTATCATCGGAAATTCGTCACCGTTGGACGTTATTTCACGGCTGATACACAACCAGGCACGAGGTTAACAAGTTTTTGCAGAGGCAACGAGTAGAAATTGTTACCCGTCGGTACATCTTAGATGAAAAACCGATCGCAGTGTAATAAGAATAAAAAGGTACCTTTGCTCATCCCGAGAACATTCGCTTCTTACAAGCATCCTCACTTTGCTACGAAATCCTCTGGAGGATTTTCTCTCACAGTAAAGCTTGCCTTCCCCCCGGTCAATCCTCATCTTTCCGCATACGATCCCGAGGATTTTTCAATCGAGTCAAAGTACTCGGGGGAAACACAAAACTGATGCACTTTATCTAAAGGATCTCTCGCTCGGCCATATCCTACGCAGGTCGTAGCGAGAACGTACAAATACCATAGAAATCACTCAGTGACACAGCAGCTACAGGGCGTTTCGTTCTTTGATAGAGTCCAGAGCGGTATGCACTGTTTGTCGATTAGTCTGCTTCGCCAGTTCCATCCGTGCACGAACTACGACGTTTCAAGGTTTCGTGTCTTTCGTATCGTTAGTGAGAGAATCACCCTGTATAACGATAGATAACGTAGCTCGTTAACGCTACAAGGGAAGACGATGACAGAGATCCCTGTATTACTTGTCATACGCGTGTTTAATTTGTTGCAAATCAAGTAGTTTTAGTACAAGTCGTGTAGTTTTATCCAAGATTTATCAAAATCCGAAACTCGTGTTATCCCATGACTCTATCTACGAGGAAAGAAAATTGTTCTTCCGTTTGTTTCAGAAATGTCAGGCTCGGCGAAAACGCAAACAGCAGCTCGGCCGTCGTTCTACGACGAGGAGGACGAGATGGTTTATGGCTCGGCGGAAATTGAGAAAATGGAGAACAAACTGTTGCCTATAGACAACACGCACAACGGTCATATGGGATACCCATCGATCGCGACCTCAGTGCCAACCATGAGAATCAATAAGAAAAGGCCAAAGACAATTGCGAGCTCCGATGCGGATTGTCACATATCTACCGATCTTCTCGTCATACCGATGCTGATCGTCGCTCAACGAAGATATCAGTGAACGAACGGACGAACAAAGGTTTGAAAAATCTGCCATGTATACATATGTATCGAGATCGTAACAGCGTTAAAAGTATGATCGGTTCTGTTTCCACTTTCCCGAGCGATTCGTTCTCACGTCGCGATACGAACGAGAAGAGAGCCAAAGTTGGTCTATCCCGACGAACGGTGAAAGGGGTTAATATAGGAAGAGAGTACATATGTCCGTATGCGAATAAGATTTTCGAATTCGGAGAAATTCTAAGAATTCTAAGATGAGATATTCACGAAGAGTGGAATGAAATTTTTTCTAAAGAAGATCGACTAGATGCCTCGAACAATGTAAAGTATCGATATCGACGCGATGTCTCAGGTTGTACTAAATATATATCCCAATCATAGAAGATCGTAAAAGGTATATCGGATAATTTTACTATGCTCTTTAACCCTTTGTTCGAATTATTTCAAATGCAAACACGAAGATCCGACCTAACCGAATTCAAGTAAATAGAATATAGCTATTTCTCATCCCTGGTAGTTGACGAATGATCCGCAAACCTTGCACGTTTACCATGTGTTCGCTGCTGCAAATATCAAACTGTCACCGGTTGCTTAAAATTTCGGAGAAATACGAATATCGAACATCTGGTTTGGGTTAAGTTCTGGTTTCGTCGGAAACAAGGCGCGGCATCGAATTACCTTCCTCTAATTCTGCAGGAAAAATGCAAATGTAGATAATTCCAGTCGAGCACACGAGTTTAAATAACGGATCACACAGGAGAAATTTCAGCAACCGAGAAATGTTATTTGCGAGCTGGTAACGAAATGCGATGTTAACAATTCTTTGTGCGCTAATAAAATGAATATCGAGAGAATGTAAGGTGTATGCTCGCGACACGACTTCACGTTAATAATAATAATTTCTGACGAGTAACGTAAAATTATCCGTGATACTTTCGACCTCGCATGTATTCACGAAAAATTTCAGCCTTCTATTTTGAAATTCGGTAAGACTGTCACGCGAATATTTTATCACGCGAGATGGATTTATCCAAATTATGCGGTGGTGATTTGTGCAAAGAATTTCACAAAAATAAAACCAATATTTGGCAAACATCACTTTGACAAGTGAAGATCGATTTCGACATTCGCTCTGCATGTGTACTCCTTACAAACAATCCCGATGATTCCATTGATGGGTCGAATCATAAAGTAACGATGGCCAATGGAGAGGCACGACAAGTTCCGAATTGTTGTTGTTAGGAAAGAAATTAGGTAACGAAGCTCAGAAAAGTTCTAGGCAACGAGGCATGAAGAACGAAAATGAAGCGAGAATGTGTAGGGAATCGGAAAAGAATACCATTACGACGATACACACGCACGCACGCGCGCATCACATATACATATATATATGTATATATATACGGCTGGGACAGCACGGCGTGCACTTCTCGGTTTCAGCGGTAACGCATTCGCATAACATTCATGTAAATATGTTTATATACTTATCTATATATCATACACGGGCAAGCTTGTACGTGTATATGTGTGTGCATACTGACATGTCAGGGTAACTAAAAGTATCTGTACGAGTAGATCTCTTAAGCGGCAAACGTTAATAGGGTATTCTCGCGGTTTTAAGGGCTGTCGGCAGCTTTTTACGCGTCGAAAAGGAAACACCCTGGCCAAGCTGGAGGTGTTTTAGCAGTTTCCTTCGATCGGACCAAGTGATTTTAAAAAGAAAAAGCGAATAATCAGATCGAGCCCTGATTAACCACGTGCGATCCAGGGTTCATTTGTATGAAATATTCATCGGGTAGTCTTCACTTCTTTATCCTGTGCCTGGTAACGTTTCTTGACAATACGCGTCGGTGAAGGGGGCAAGTTAATCGTATATCGCGCGATACATTCGGCAAGAGATATTTTTGAGGTCGAGTAGTCGAGTAGAGAGAAAAGCATTATTTACGCATTTGAACACGCAATACTCGGAATTACTCCCTTTTGGTTCACACTTTCGCGTTACACCAACACCGTACACCCGAAACAGAAGATTTTTCAGAGGTTATTTTCATTAATTCGGAGAAATTGATTAATTCGAAGAGTTGGTTTGTTCCTTTGGCAGGAAAAATTTGGAGCAACTCGTGTCTATCCATGCATATTCTACGCTTCCACCAAGTTCGACACTTACGAAAAAAACTTTCATCGATACTGCCTCCATTTTTGGGGCAAAAACTTCTCAAAATTTAGGCAGGTAGCAACGACTACGCGTATGGTAATTACGCGAATAAAAAACTTATAAGGATAAATACAACATTTTTTATCAATACACATTGACAAATCGTTGCTTCCTTTTCATTGTTATTTTAGTATTACGGTAATTGCACGTAACAGTAAGTTTGTTATCAGAATGAGGCCCGTATTATAAATCGGAAGACGACACCGAAATTCTCGCGACACATAGCGATTTTGCAGTAGGAATTTGTGTTCGGGTAATCGAGAAAAAATTAGTTTACCGAGTTACGATCATAAACCCTGAAAATTAGAAGGAACACCGCGAGCACTAGATAGACGATCCAATTACAAAAATCATCTTTTCCTCAATATTTGTGATAACGGTATTAGTGTATTACTGACATTTTGAAAATGAATTTAAAGCTCGATATTGACCAAATAAGTTTTATCGGTAACGAATTTAATTCCTTCATAATTATAAACATAATAAAATTCATCGAAATTATCGTAGATACCGATAAATGTACAATAAAATAAGTACAAATTCTTGTTTACAATTGCACGACTTATCCCATGCTTTTTACGCTACTTCTTTCTCGTTTACTCCATTTTTGACTTTGTTGAAATAAATAAATTTCATTCGGCCGAAGAACGCGAGTAGTGAGGGAATAGTAGAGATGGATCACTGAAATTACGAGTAAACTCTATTAAATTTACGGCGAGTATTACTGCATCAATTAAAACTCTTTTCAAGTATTAATTAAAGTCTTTCTCCTGTTCTCGGCCATTATTATTTGCCTTTTATTTGACTTTCAGATCGGCATACCCATAGACATTACAGAGCTCGTTACATTTTTCCGCACATGTCTCTTACACCGGAATAATAATTCCTACACTTAAAGGGACTTCTGTAATTAAAACGCTTTGCGCGACAACTTGGTCATCGTTAACACCCAGGATCGCGCGATTTACCATCAGGGGAGTAATTCGTTTGTTCGTTTCCTGCGTGTTCGGTAGGCGAGCGAGGCCTGATTTTCGTAGACGATTTTAGTTGAGTAGACGTGAGCGATAACGGAGAATGAGAGTGAAGAAGAAAGGTGTTCGCGATATTTTTGTATGTTCAACTGTTGATAGCAAGTATATTTCCGTTCCTTCTTTAAACATTCGTTTATCCACGCTGAAGTTTGGAGTAATCCCCTCCGTGCCAGCGAAATGGAGGCAGAAAGGACGAAGGAGAAAGAGAACTTGTACATGGTGAAAAGAAATTGCGCATAGCGACCACTGGAACTCGAATTTACGTCAGACACGATCCAAAGCGATGCAACCAATGCAACGAAGATATGCGAGATCAAATGTTGTCTTTTTAATTACCTGTCTTTATATTTATCGCGTAAAATTTCGTTACGAAAACGTTCGATCCCGAGAATGCCGATCGCGATCAATTTCGAGCACAGAACAGAGCCGCGGCGATCGGGGGGGATAATTTTTTTACACCTTGTACAGTTCGTCGAAAATCGTGGGATTTTGGATTTAAAGGTAGTTGAACGTTCGATTATGACGTCAATGGACGCTTCCGCTGGCGTCTGACCGCCTGTGTGTATTTAACGCTAAATAAATGGATGTACACCGCGCTTTCTCAACTCCTCGGGTCACGAAAACGATTAAACCAACGACTGAAGCTATCAATGGTTTCCTTCTTCTTCCGCAGAGAGTTCATATAGATACTCTCCACTGTGCTATTTTTATCGATAGAACGATTTACATCGTAAGTAAAGTGTTTCAAGTATTCGAAATGTTGTTAACGTTTAGAGATCTTAAGAAAGTTTCAAGAATACCTAACTCGGATCGTTCGTGGCTAACGTCGAAACAGAGGCCAGGAATAGATCTGAAACAGGCTGTATTTCCAAAGATTGCTATGCATGTGTCATTCGTAATAATTTCGTTTTTCACCGATTGACAGCTCAAACGTAGTTATACTTTAAAGCGTAAGTATACTTTGCTGTTTTCCAATTAAACCACGGTAAATAGCACTTTCGATTCGACGTCCAGAGATCAATTTAAGAATTAAAGCTGATAACCGCAGTTCCCGAAATAACTTTAGAGTATCTTTGTCCGAAATTGAACGAAAATCAGATCTGCCCGATAAAATCATTCAACGTCGCATATTTGCTAGCCGTCTTTCGGCTAGATTATCCGAGGCTTTAGAATCGATTTCCTTTTACCTTTGTCTACTATCAAGCACGGACGTCTAGGAGACATTCGTGATTACGTTTTTCATCCTCCTTAATCTCGCTCGAATTAAAGTTAACGTAAATTACCCAAAAATAGGTGAAAATTCCGGATCTGCCACGATACCACAAATGCCTTTTTTTCTTCGCCGAATACGAGTGAAACGTAAATAATCGTAAATACGAGATACGAGAGAGTAGACCCGTGAGTATGTTTCTATATCCTAGATAAACGAGGCTGCGTGCTTCGCGAAGTGAATTTCAACAGGTGAGAGTGATGGTCGAACGATGTTCATAGATCTATTTCCCGAAATCCAGTGAAAATAAGATCATCTATGTATCATCTTCCTAAGTGACAGTTTGCGACTAGTCCGTAATTCGCCGCTGCTACGTGTCTCAAGAAACGAAAACTGAAATATCGAGCTGTGAACCCTAAGCTGACTATACCCAACAGTCGAGCAACTATCGCGTACCCGCGTACCTCGTTCCGTTTTTCATTCACCGTTGCTTCTTTTTCCCAGTAGCATGCCCGTTTTCTCTTGTCAGCCGGGAAAACGCGATGGAACGACGAGAGCATTCTCGAGACGTTCGATCACTCGCGCGAGAAGAATCGTGCACCTCCTCTGTAACCTCTAACTGGGAACGACTAATTCGAAACTATTGTCAATTAAAGAGACAATACTGTACATTTCTCGGTGTTCGGTAAATTAGTCGGAGAAGATGAAGGTTATTCGTAATTGGCTGTTTCCCGTTCGATAATACGTTTAGGAGAGCTTACCGAACAAGAGTTTTGCAAGATTTATTAACCCGGTTGCGAAAGAAGCCGCGGCTAAAATCGCCTAACGGAGAAGAAAGAATTCGGCGATATCGCGAGGCGAATTATATAGGCGAATCCGGTTTTACGGACTATGCGAAGAAGATCTTAGTTCCTTCATAAATAAACACAACTGCTTGAACAGCTGGCGCGGACGTAATTCATCGCGAATTAATTTAAGGGCCGGCCCCTTATTCCTTGCCCCGTCTTTCCTCATGCTCCCTATTCCTCATGCCTTTCCTTCTTACCCGCGACTGGTACTTTCATTAAAGGTCTGCAGGCGCCATTTGGTGGCTCGCTTTATGCTGATTTTATTTCCTTTCTTTCGAGAACTTGAGATCCACGGTAATTGTGCGGTATTATTACCCCCACGCCGGTATAATGGCCGTGTGAAATATGGCCCATCGAACCTGGCCATGCAGCTGCATCTCGCGCAGCAGCTCGCCGAGAATTATCTTCGTCAATCAATGGTGCCAAACTTTATCCTCCAATGCTTTTCTTCGGTCACACGATAAATCGACCGTACGCGTTTCGAATATCCTTTATTTCTATCCGACAATGTTAGCTGTCGCGTTTGTAACATTCAATTCCTAATCGGTTATGTTGATTTCCCGAGAGCCAGTGAGTTACAAAGTACGGTGAAATAACCTGAAAATCTGTCGTTGAGAAATTGTCGCAAAAGTCCACAAGATCTGCGGTTAATTTCAATTTTGTATATAACAAAAGTATATTACTCTTTCAAACTCCTGTGATATTTTCTTTTCAATTCTGAGAAACTGTCGCAACGCGGAATATCAAACAATTAATCGATCGTACTTCTCATCGGAATGCGAGTTACGAAGAACTTTCGTTTCGTTTAATATTTCAACGCGATTGATAGTTAGCCGAAGGTATACTAGTAAATGTTACATAAACTTGGACATTGTGGGATGTAAATATCATTATTGAATGAAGAACCGTCGAAGAACCGAGATCTTTGCGCAGAACCAATTATTTACTCGAGCAGGCTGGCCAACAATTCGTTCATAGATTTTTAAATCTTATTATAATTAATTCGCTTAAATTCCGATTCTTCAGATTCACTCTTAATTAGTTTTCCAACTTTCATCCAATTTCGGACAAGAACAATCGATGAAAATGCAACGCGATATTAATCAGGATCGTTTTCTTGGAAAAAATTAACTCCGCAAACATTTTCGCAGCCTGTTTAACCGGAGTCTAACCGGAGTCAATCACGAACGATTCGAATAAGGTGGCAAATTAAATAAAACTCGTATACACGTTTGTACAGTTACCGCTTCTAAAGCGTAAACAGCAGAATGTACGCCGCAAAATCTCCTCGACATAGAAAAATATATTTCCCGGCATGTCTTACGTTGGAAAAAATCGAGCGAAACCCAGATTTCGGAATGTCTTTAATTCCGATTGTCCAGAATATTTTCCAGAAAATCATTCGAAGATTCAGCGTTTTTGAAATATGTATTTATTGTATCATCAGGTTTATGTTCGTATAGAAAATCCGTGTTTATCGCAGAGTCATTTACTATCGCGTAGAGTATCGAAAGCGAGTATAAATACCCCATCTATATGTAAAATATACATTTCCTCATGTGTCTTCGCTACGCGCATATAGTAAATCTGTGCATTTACCGGTGTGTGTATACGTTAATTATGGTCACGCTTCCATATCTGCCTAAGCATTCCTCTCCTATGAAAATTCGGGACATGGACGCGTTATTTTTCTGTAATTAGCCATCTAAAGATACACACGTACCGGTTTCATTTCCATGTCTGACCATTCACGCTCTGCCTCTACTTTCAGACTTGTTACGTAAAAATATTAAAAGACAATATCAGCGTGAGCAAGTTTTACGCGGTTGAATCGAATTGGTTGCTAGAGATTTTGTAAGGCGACTAGCAGTGATTAGAATAAGATTTCCGTTGCGCATGCGAGAAAGAAAATTAATAAAGATTGTGCCCCGACGAATGTATGATCTGTAGAAGCCGTTGCTTTGCAGTTCGCGTGTAACAGACTGGTGGCGAATCACCATTCGCGTACAAAATCCACGAAGCACGTGTCCTCTACTACGCTTAAAAGCGATTTATTTTCCTCTTCCTCGAATCAATCCTCGTCTCGATTCGAAATGTCGATTTCCATTCGGCTGTTTTATAGTAATTGTTCCACTTCTATTTATTCCATTTTTATTCCTGAAATTCGTCAAGATTTTACGTACGAGTTAGGCCGTATTTAAATGCTGCCAACTCGAGGAAGTTCACGGAAATTAGTTTGCCAGAAGTATCGATAAGAAACATCGGTAACTATGGTGATAAATCTTGACAAATTTGACGTAGAACGGCTCGTGCTTCGTTTTTTGCATTGCGCTTTCATGCAAAGTACCAAGCCAGAGCTTCTTAACGAAATACTTGTACGTTCAAGCTTACAGTCGAACACGTCTGGATCACGCTCTAACTCCGGCATATCGATGTCTGATCGAGTGACGATTTCATCGAAGATTCACTCGCGTGTCACAATTAATTCTGGGCGATCTTTAAAATCTAATACACTTTCCTCCTCAATTGTAACAGCAGACAATACAAATCAAAGAACTGATTCCTGATAGCGAGAGTCTCAAAGGAACTGTACAGTTATAATCCCTACGATTCCCTTAGAATCTTTAGAATCCCTCGCGCGTGCATATACTAATCAATTCCGATTGTTTCGAAGAGTTCACGGTAATTTAATCATGTCAAGAGGTGATTCGCAATTTCTCCTCGAGGGAATTCTATGGCCGTAGAAAACGAGAGCTCTCCTTCCATATTTTCTTTCGCTCCTTGTCGAGAATCAGTCGATGATACGAACCATAGTATTCCCTCGTTCCTCTATTTAATGTAAGGATACAATAGACGCGGGTTATTTAAGGGAAGAAACGAAGAAATTTCCTTTCCGTCGATTGTACCGATTGTACTGTTTCCGCCGAGGTTTTATGTTTTAAGTTCGCGATTAAGAATTCCAGAATATTTAAAATCGAATGAAGTTTGTCTTCAATTTGTCCGTAATCGACAGACGAAGTCACTGTATTTTTCAAATGTACTGTTGACAAAGCGTGAAACAACTAACTATTCAGAGGATGAGAGATTTACAAATTACTAACGTTTGAATTTAGAATTGTTATTTTTAAAAATTTCAGTTTATATCTGAAATTCGTTCGATTGACTTCTAAGCGTGCGTTAAGTTCTCTGCGCTGAATAACAATATGCGTACAAGATATACCGAATAACAAAGTAATAGAGTTAGAAAACACGAAGAAGACATATGTGCAGAAAGAGAGTAAAGTTTACGCGAAATCTTCGACGTGTATGCAATTTCGGTATTTATTCTCTCTCTCGAGGGAGAAAAGTTTAAATACCGTTGAAATAATTTGCTCCGACCATCACCAGTTTCTTTCTCATAGACAGACCGACGCGTTTACGGAACAACGTTGCTTTATTTCCAGAAGAATTCAGCGCAATGGAATCGCGTGATTGGCAAAGTTACAAACGAGAAAAAGGAGAAAAAAATTAATTGGATCGCGCGATAATCACGGCGATCATTACCAGTGTAGTACCGCAAACGTATAATTAAATTTCCACACGCTATAAGGTAATTACTAATTTGTTCATGCTGTTAAAATCGTTTTGGAATTCGTTGACCGAAAATTAACGCTCGACCTGCAGATTTATTGGTGTCTACTTTTCCGCCATCGTCATCCGCGTTTATTTAACATAATTGCGAGCGCGATAATTGCGAATCACGATAGAGCGTCTTGCGCTTCGTTTCTTAATGGGAGGCTGAATTACAGCCGGCCATTAATTTCTACTAGCAGCTGTACGGTAGTTCGCTTCGCGAGTGATATTTTGATAACAGTATTGGTCGAGATATGTCAGTCGTGTGAACGGCTTCTCGGTTATTATAGTCGAGAATGTGAAACGAGAATAATTGTTGTGTAACTATAAAATACTCTATGGTTTCCTACTAGTCTAACAGTGCGATGTATTGCGATGTATAGGTGTACGATAATTTTACGGGCGTATTATAATAATCGATCTCAGCGCGAGCAGCCTCGAGAAATCATCGATGAATATATAGAACTGTATAAAACGACGGGCTGATGCAACAGACTCTTGTAAATACGTGTAAACATGCTGTAGCCAATACCAGAAGGAAATAAATACGAAGTTTCATGTGGCATATGAAGCTGTACGATAACATACGATTCGTTGTGTCATCTTTGCTACTCTCTTCGCGTAATTACGTAACTATTGCATTATAAGGTACCATATAGGTTCCAGCCGCAAAGTATCTCGAAGGTAAGTATTTTCCGTGTACGTTCGTGATATTACGAATTAATACGTAACGTAATAACTTAACGAATTAATTGGTAAAATTAATTTCGTAAATTCGTATCGTTCCTTTTGAAAAGTATCGAAGACATTTGTTCAGTGTTTGTATAAACAATGGGGGTCCGTCCTCGCGATGATTGCGGTCCTCTGTAGCCAGGTATCCTCGGTGCTGTTGCTGTGCTGTGAAGGGACGAAAGGAAAAGGATGCGTTTCGTCCTGGCTCTGCTAGTGGACTCATCGGTAAGGCTATCTAGCAAATCCTGTCTTAAACAGGGATACTATTGGATGGTATTTGATTATTTAAGGACTAGAATCCTGGGAAGGATCTGGAAGGACTGGTGTGGTGTATATAGAAATCGGAGGTTTTACCGAGGTCTTGCGAGAAAATCCTCCTAGTTTTTCCTGATTAAATTACGCGAAAACGAATTTTAACGCTAATAATATCTCATCAATACTATTCTGGGCATGTCTAAATGATATAATTTAGGCAATAGCGAAATCAATTGACAGCTACCTGATTACGTCTAAAATTAACTAGTCGAAGCTACCGCTGATTTCGATATTTTACCGTAATTTATACGAAAATAAAGGATCAACGCGAGATATTTCAGGTTCTTAATTTGTTTAGAGATGGAAGAAAAAGAAATAGGTATATTTAGTAGTTGATTATTGATATCAGAATTATCAATATCGATTCCTACGAAGTGAAAACACGTTTGCGGAATTTTTACAATATTCGATATTTCTCAAATTATTCCTCTGATTTAAGGTACGCAAGAGAAAAATATATTTTACGACCAGAATAAACGAGTGGAATAGAAAAAGGTGCGAGGTATTCATTGACTTTTCTATGCCATGAAAATTTCTTCCATGAAAATGTATGCGCGGAGAATAGGAACGAGCATATTAGTAAACTCGATTTCTGGAAATGAAAGACACGATCGCGGCGATATTCTCTTTTTAGCTTAATAATCCATCATTATTCGCGTTTCCCGAATTTTGAATTCCGTTTGGTATGCATGTGACGATAGGTCGATGTAGTTCAGCAATTTGATATCGGATACACATGTCAAATACGTGCCTGTAAAGCAAAGCAAAGCAAGAAAGGCAACACGGGTCCTCGGAAGTGAAGAAAATTTCGCAGATGTTCGCTGAAAGCTGGCTGAATTCCGCAAATACAAATAGTTCCGCGAAAACGAAACTCTTTGAATGCGGGGGAAATTTCCTTCCTGCAATTGCTAAATTTATTAATTTCAAATGAATTTTATTCATTATGCGAACCAGCCTCGCCAAATCCGCGAATACAGAAAATGCAGAAATAATATTTAAAGCTGCAGTGTAAATCGTGAAAAATTTTAAAGAATGTAGAAGGTGGAAAGAAATAGAGACTAATCGTTCATATATATACATACGTGGAATTAGATAAGCGGATTTAAAATCCAATCGTGGATATTTATTAATAAATTTAATAGATCAAATATTTTAGATAGATAGATCTGGAACGAAATTGTCCAACGAGATTATCTGCCACTGTATTTAATCAAATATAACTAACTTTTCTCAAACTGTTCGCGCAAATCGAATTATTCTTATCGTAGAAATTCTTCAAAAAAATGGAAGGAATTATATAACTCTGACGAAACAGTTTTACTGCTATTAAATATTCGGTAAAATATTAAATATATATCTTTAAAACCTGGCGGGACATCGTTAATACACTTTCATACTTCGTTATTTCCCTATAATCCACCATATACTTAAATAGTATACCCTGTACATGTTTTCAAATATTATTCTATTTTATCCGAATGTGTACATGGTATCGCACATTTTCCACCATGTACACGTAGCATTATAAAGGATCAAAGCCCAGGTGAATGGGGAAAACCCTGGACGATGCGTCCAGGCCCTGGAAACATCGGAAAGCGTGTGCATGGTGGGAAAGAAATATAAAGAAGGTTAAAAACGATCGGTTCGTTGCAGGTGTAAGAACAGTTCGTTGTAGAAAGTAAGTTGTGAGTATTGTTACAAACCCAGAATCGCTATAAATTCGAAAAAAATAATTCTTACGTTTAATCGTCACTTGCGCATTTTTACAATTTATTAATAAATTATTATCACTATTACTATAAACCACTATAAACGTGGTTAATCCGGTAATTTTTGCTGATTANTTCGTAGTCTTTTGTGATGTAATTTCCAACGAAAAGCTCTCCATCTGACTAGTAACTACTGGAAAAGCTGTGCTGTATTCCACTGGCTCAATCGGTCAACATTCAAGAATTCTACATATTTACCAAACTTGGTGGTACATGTATGAAAAGGAAAAACAGGAAAGAAAAACAAGAAACGCGAGAGAAACGTATGAAATTCAGCATTGAAAGGAAGAAACTGTCATCATCGTGCAATTCAAATGACGTCATTCGTATACGATCGATTGCGGGGGTGGAATAGGTGAGACATAAAACTATCTGCTGTGCAATATGTAAAAATACGAGGCATCCGGCAGACGCTAAAGGTCGGTTTAATAGCGTGCACAGATGAATTCCGGAAAAGCAACACGCGATTATGGATTATGCATGAAATGAAAAGACGTAAAGAAGTGTACGGGGCGGAAGGAAAAATTCGTTCAATATTATTTTAAACTTCTCTGAAACACGGACGGAGGATATGCCGGGTTTCTCACGCACGTGCAGCGTAGGGTAACAGTCAAACACTTGGCACCAGCCGGTGCCCGGTATGTGACATGAATATTTGTTTCTAATAAGATATGCCGAGTCGACGGTGCCATTTGACGTACCTTCCTCCGTGCTTACGTTACAACTATTAACTTAAAAAGAACGATAAAAAGGCGGCCGAGAGGAGGAAAAAAAAAAAAAAAAAAAACGAGAAAAAGGAAAAAATAGGAGGAAAAAGATATTTTGCTTTGTCGCAGGGGTTTTTTTTCCTTTTCTCTCCCCCACGGTCATTTGTTTCGCGTTCCACGCGTCGGGGATTTCGGAAAAGTACGTTTATGAAGCGGCAAACGGGACGCTCGTTCTCGTGCTTTATTTCGAAGGATGGAATTTAAATTGCACCCATGAACCATTTTATTTAACGCTAAACCTACCACGGTCTAAATCACCGTTTTCCGAACTTTCGTTAAAAATTCCGCGTTCTCGTCTTCGCGATTATTCCTCCAATATACGTGTAGTCATTTTATCAATCTACTTTTTAAAGCTTCTACTGTTCTAATAATCATCGGTCATTTGATTTAGCGTTAAAAGGAAACTTAAAAACAAACGTAATTATAGAAAATTTGTAATATCTCTTATTCATATTTAAATGATTATTCTTATTTAAATGATTATTCTTATTTAAATGTAAACGGTTCCTGTAATTCTCCTCGCGAAACTCGAAGTTAACCCAGTGTTGATTCTTAAATAACGCGTTATTTTTCCTTTGGAACAAGATTACGTACGTATGATCGTATGGAAATACAATTTTGCTTATTCATTCTGAAAGTAACAATTCCTCTTATTAATTTCCCGTCGAGATCGCCGTCTAATATCAGGTACGCGGAAACGTGTATAAAAAAATACGATAAAAGCATATCTTCAAGCGCAAAAGCTATGAACAAGTGTGGACGAAGGTAATAAGCCGCAGTGCAGTATGCATAAGGAAAGATAAATGAACAAGAATAAAAATTACACATCGCATCACGTTCTCTTCGCCATACACGCAGTCGACAATTACAGCGAACCAAATATATCGGTAATATTACAGTATTGGTAAAAGGAGAGTGGAAAAAAATGTTGCTAAATCGCATTAAAATCTCTGTTTCTCACAGAAGAACGAGATCGTTGAAGCAGAGGTGGATCACGAACGGAACGAATAACGAATCCTTCATGGAAACGTCCGGCACCACATTAACCACAGGATGGATCACGTTTGTTCCCAGTCGTAAACCAATGCAGACCGGACTTTGTTTAGCTACTCGCGAAGGTTTACACCGGCCATCTTGGGCTCTCTAGATCACATTTTCTTCGCCTTTTCCCCTCCGATTCGTGCCGCCACTTTTACGAGCACTCGAATGGTCGGACGTAAGACCAGAGATAAATAAGAAACGTTAGAACTAACGAGTTTGAACCGTGTCAGAAACATGTGGACGTTAGGATAGTTCGCTTCTCCGTATCACCGACACAGATGCCTAAAACATTGCAGAATATTATTTTCGCTCTTTGCCGAATGCCAAAATTAATGCCGAACGAAAATGGGGAAGCTACGTGTGCTTGTAAACTCGTGTATACGATAATGATAAGTGGAATATGACAAAGTCAGAGTGTAATATAAATACTAAAGATGTCTCAAATCTCGGGAATCTTCAAAATTCTGGTCGGAGAAACCAATTGGTAATTATTCTCTTGCCCACGTTCGCGATAAATCACATTCTGGAGACATAAGTTGGAGCCTACAATTAGAGGATAAAATTATTAAGATATAAATTAATTTAGAGGATTAAATAATATTAATGAAATAATTTTCATTCGATATTCAAGGAATGTATCGAAAAATTTTATCTTTCATTTTCGCTTCTCGATTTTTCGCCATTCGTCCATTTTAACCGAGAATAAAGGCAGAGATGTAGGGTAATTAAAATTATATCCTAATAAGCTAACATGTATCACGTAAGGATGTGTTTAAAATTTATTAATCACAGAAACGTTGTTTGGATGATTGTTTAGTTACCTATAGGTAACTGTAGATCCTGTCAATTATATAAATTCCAAACTGGTAAACTTTCCTTTTTTATCCCTTACTCATTCTTATCACCCTATTGCTCATTCGAACCCCTGACGATTATCCTCATTTAACCTTTGATCCTCAGTCAACCCTCGCTTATTTCCTGAAACGGATATAAATAAAATCCATCGTCCCAAAATCAGAGGATTCCCATAAAAAGTCTTCAATACAGACTTGCATCTTAATAATGATCCGGAATGGTAAAATGTGAACGGGGTGCGAGGATAATTTGTCTCGCGAGTTCGTAAGAAGTTCACGGGCACGGTACAGTTTAACGAGCAATGAGATAAATATATCCAGATGAATGAACGCAGCGAACATTTGAAGAAAATTCAGAATTTCCCGCGATGAAGCAAAAATCCCTTTGGAAATGGGACATTGTATCTGTTATATTATTGATTAGAAATTTCAAATAACCTGCTAAGAAGTAATGATTTGAATGGGAATTAGCAGCTTGATTGGCAGATCGACAGTTTCTTATTAATATTGACGATAAGTGTTCCATTTTCGTCGGAGATTATGAATAAATAATATATATCAAAATTTCACTCATTTACTTTTCAATAGTTGAACATGAAACGTATATAAACCGATTAATTCTTAAAGTACATTTCGGAATTTTTCTTTATACAATACGAGTTGTACAACGTGGCTCCGTCGGAAGATACAATAACGTGTTATGTATCGGCGAAGAAGAAATTGTCCGGTACAATGTTCGCAGATGTATATATATATATTCTTTCTATCCCGTGGAGGAAAGATGTATCGAGGCCTGCCTTTATCAGCTGGGTCCTTTTAGCGACTAATTGTAAGAGTCAACGGATCGTTGATCAGTCGTATTCCTTGATAAATTTGACTCGTAATTAAAAGATGATTAACCTTTTTAAACTTAACACTAGGTTTATGGGACCTGTCAGTTTGATGGATGGGTTTCTTCAATTATACGATATAAACAGATTCAATTAACTTATATTAAGTCTGTCAATATTCCGATTGTTCTCATATTAAACTTATCGTTTGTTTCTTTCGTTTTTTTTTCTTTTTTCTTTTTTTTTTTTCTTTTTAAGGAACTACGTAGTTTCCTTTACTCGTAAATCTGTCCGTAAAAGTAGGTATACGAAAAGACGCTTGTAAATCTAGTGTTAAATTGATCCACGAGGAAATAAATCGCAATTACACGGGTTACATAAGACCTGCATTTCTATCTGCGTTATGTAGAAATTAGTAATGTTCATTTTTTTTCCTGAAATAAGTCCACTTGTCCTATCCCGATGGTTTTCCGATATATTTGCGAATAGCTTTTAGCACCGTACAGTCGAATAATAAATATGAAACCAATACGCGCAATCAGGCATAGTTGGTAAGTGTTCCGTACCCGATAGAGCTGATTGCGAAAATATTGCTTCAACCAGAAACCAGAATGTTTACATAACAGTTCGAAATTTTTCGACCGAATTTCGTAACATCGCAAAATAAATTGCAACGCGAATCGGAATGGTCAGTGAAAACTATTTGTAATTGTTAATCGACGATAATTAAAGGAAATGGGAAAAAAATAGAGGAAAAATCTGAAGATTCTACCGGTAACATCATATTTATTTTCTCTGTCTAGTCTAGTTGGGCAGAGTATGACATCGGTTAACTCAGAATATTACCATTCCACGGGGATTCCACTAGCGCTTCTTGAAACGACCGAAGATACATCCGCTTTTACGCGTGCAACCGGACATAGATGGAAGTAGCTTTAGAATGAGGTGGGCAGTAAATTACAGCAAAGGACTCGTGTCCCTTTTAGACTATTTGCTCATCACTTAACACCTAGGAAAATCCTTTCTCCATTTTCTCGGTTTGATTAACTCCGACGATACGGGTAGTACGGACAGGACACGAGTTTAATTATCCAATGAATGTTTTATGTAGAAAAACGTTTCGTCGACGTAGCAATTTAGAACGAAAGTGAACACCGTTCCGCGAGGCAAAGAAATACGATCTTTCACTGATCTTTCACCGAACGTTCATAGACGGAAGAAAGTTATTAATTTATGCGACAATGTTTATCATACGATTTCCTTTGTCCGATAAAGCTTATATATTTTCCACTTCTATCTTTATTTGCTAATTGAAAAAATTTTAAATCGGGTATACGCATCGGACAGCGCTTTAAAGCATTTATACATTCTTAGAAGATTGCAGGAAAGAAAAGAAAGAATAGAAAAAATATTTTTATTTGCATTTATAAGAGCGTGACCCACGATATAAGTAATATTAAATATTTCCATTTTACTTTTCGAGTAATTTTCATGATTAAATTTTTTTAAAGGTTCCAAGCGTAAAACAATTTATGTACAAACAGCGATATTAGACCGATATAAGAACACGCGTAAATTTGAAAAAATAATCCCATGAGAATGTTTCATACCGATAAAATGCATTTTAAATATATTAGCATACGTTTCGAGTCGTATAGTCACGTACGAATTGGATGGAAAAATGGTCGTTGAAAGCGCACGCGAGTTCGAGAGGCTTGAGAATTGAATCGGACGAAACAAATTGCTCTTCAAAAAATAATAATAATAAAAAAAAAAAAGAAAAAGTGTACTCGTTCACTGACAATTCTTCACCCTTTTCTGCAAACGAGCGATATTTAATTAGGTCTAGTTGATTAGTCTAATCTCAGGTTTATTGCAACCGTCCTACGTTTCTTCAACGTCGTTCAATTAGATGCCACCAATTCATGAACGGCAATGTAACTTACAATGACGAAAGGCTGAATTACGAAGGTAAGACTTAAGAAATAAAACAGAAAATCCTTTTTAAATTATAACCATTCGTCCCGCAATTCATTTTAATTTTTCCTAGTAACGTGTAATTGTTCAAGTTACGCCGAGATAACAGAAAAAAAGAAAAGAAAAAGTGAAAAGATTTAAAATTTAAGAATTTAAGAATCGATATTCGCATTCGACATTACTACCAGTATTACGTTATTAGTTCTCAATTTTCTACGACTCATGGACACACGTACTTCTTCAGAGACATTAAGATACTTTGAGTATAGGTTACGCAGACTGCTTGTGTAACTGGAAGATACGGAGGTCCCTGTCACGTTGCAGCTTAAAATTCCGTGTACTAAAAATCTCTCCCGTTTCACGACGTCAGCCTGCCTCGGTTGTACAATATTTTGCTTCGAGTAAAAGATGGATGATTCCTCGAAACTAGGCTGGACGATGCAAGGACTGATATGTAAGGACCTTACACGTGCATCATGTAAATCTACAATTTCTTATTGTATACCATCAATTTATTATATTAAATCGTTGTAATATAGGTTTGTACCACAGGATCAACGGAGATCTCGTGGAATATATCTGCTACGAAAAGGAAAAAAAGGAAAGAAAAGAAAAGCTGTTAAAAATGAGCGAATTATGCCAACTTTCGTTTAATCGATATACGCGCGAATATCCTATTTTCAATTTTCGGATGGCGTACGGTTTTTCCATCGGCATGATTTATAGGGCAAAAAGTCGGTTGCAGTGATAAAGCGTCGTAAATTTGACTGGTTGGCTGAATTCAACGTCTTCCTCTGCGAGTAAGAGCAAGCGCAGACCCAGGTGATAAGACGATTTCTCGTCCGTTTGTGCGTCTGGGAAAGTAATCCTGAGTTATACGATACTGCTCCACCTCGAAACATGTTTTGGTAAAGACACGACCTACACTGTCGATACGGCCATGCCCGCCGAGATAACGCCCGGGTATGAATAACTTTCGCGAACTTTAACGCCAACGAGAAAAGGTTGCGTAATAAATTGCCTTCTGCGTTCCAAATTAATCTAAATTTTCACATCGCGACTGTAAAACGAATCTTTTATTGAACGTGGCGTCACCTAGCATCGGGATCTATTTTGCTTTAGGGAAAAGCGATGAGTAGAAGAGTTACTGTCACCGAACAGTATAAAGACGCTGTCGACGGGCCTGAAGGGCGATGCTTCTTCCAAATCGATCGTGCTACTCAGGTTTATCATCTAGATATTATCGTTTCATTATATCGGACTGTTTTTAATAGTCTTATTTTAACGTACCACTACGCGACAGATTACAATTTTCACCGCGACACATCTCATGTCGACGTGGACCTGTCGGAATGATTCTACCCTTTAACGCCGAAAATAGACGAAGAGATGTTCGGTTTATTCAGCAGGCTCGATCAAAAGCAGACGACGTCGAAATAACGGAATAAAGGATATAAGATTGTGGGTGAAATTGGCGCGTGGCTCACAATGGCTGTCAAGGGGGACCAAAGGAGCGACGATACGGTGAAGCACAATTGGTGAAACAGCAGTGACGGAGAAGGAGCAACGCAAAGAAGCCGTAATGCAACACGGGCTGCGTTTAGTGAAAGAAGCGCGTTAATTAACAGTCACTCTCAATCGCGATATAGAGGGCGGACTATAAAGATAAGAGCGCAGGCAGGTATAAGGGGATGTTTCTCTCTCTATACCGGTTGAATGGGATAGCTACGCAAGGCTTGTTGTTCGAGTAGTCGTGGCACCATATCCGCGGACAAAGTCCTGCGACGCCATCGGGTCTGAGATGTCGGTTGTTGTTGTTATCTCGAGCTGTTTCCTGGTAATTGTCTTCCCTCTTAGCGATACGAGCCACACAGTGGCTTGTTATCTAGCGAATAATTTAATAAACTGCCGCGCGGAGTTTGTAAAGCGAAAATTTCACGGTTTAAGAGTGAAAAACAATGAGACAATCGTTCCGGAGGCATGGATGCCAACCCCGGATCCGAGAGCCAACCGCTACCTAACCACATTTCACCATAGAGTCCGTCTTATCCGCTTTTCTCGACCACCTTTCGACTTTCGCCATGCCGCTATGCCATCTCCGTTTCCACGACATTTCTGCTTGACTACCGCATTTACGCATTCTGCACCGACTATGTTTCAGGCTCGGAATCATCTGCATCGTATCTGCGCTTCTACCATAACCGCGAGCACAGTTCTAATTAGACGGTATTAGCAGGGGGAAAAAAGATTGATATTTTCGCAAACTCTGGAAAACGAAAAGGAGGTATACGCTTTCGAGGAAGCGTGATTTCAAACAGCTGTGACTTAGAGGAAACGTTAATCTCGCTGAGGAAGCCACTGCTGTACAGGATCAGATAAGAAAAGGTATTTTAAATTTTAGAAATGTTTTGTACGTAAAATGTTAGTTGTTATTTGTTGAAGAGATAAGTCTCGTGATCTCCAAACATCTATCTGGGATATAAGCTGCGAATAAATTTCTTGGTTTCAAGATTTAAATTGCGAGATTTTACAAAATCTATACTACGAGATCTAAATTATATAAACGTTAGATATGAATTGGAGGTTTAGGCGAACTGACTTGACTGAGAAATCACGAGTCGATCAGTCGCTCTGGAGAGACACATATACCTTCATTGAGAAACAAAAGATTAAGAAGAGAATACAGATCATACTTGTTTCACAATTTCAAATCTATAATCCCAATATTACTCTATATAATAACAGTGATGTATGTGAATCCGCAAATTCGAACAACTGGACTGAGCCGAATGAAACGTAATGGCTTGTCAGAAACCTGAAACCTGAAATTGAGCAGGTGTTTCGAGCCAAGCAGTCTAGCTTTCAGCTATTGGAGCAAATTCATTTCGCATTGAAGTAACGAATCACGTGATTTCAAGTGTTTGCATGTCTATTTGGCAATGTTTGGAAATGGAAAAATCAAAATCTCTTTCTAAATATCAATGCACGCGTATTCTAACTATATCAACGATACTTTTACATTCCATAAATGTCTAAATTTCCGCCATTTTCTTTTTCCTTTCTTTAACTCCATAGAAGATTCTCTTTACACAAGAGGATCTTCGAGTTTCCCGAGCTTCGTTGGTTCTTCTTTACTATATAGAACACATTGTTTCAAAATGAAACAACAGAATTCGTAGAAACGTGATAACCGTTTCTCCGTTATTATTTGCGATGAACGACACTTATTTTGCGCATGATACCAAGCGCACTCGAAAATATTTGCATTTTGCATGTCTGCGCTGCAGTGTTTTTCAATAAATTCGTCAGCCTGAATATTATCCCAATACTTGTATAAGGCATGGAATAATTTATTATAAATATTGGCAATGACGGCGTCACGAATTCCCCGTAATGCCTCGATTCATAGGTTGACGCAAATTGGGGATTAGCGAGAGAAAATTAATACGATTCGATGTGACGGGAGAAGATTGAGATTCGTAGGAGAAAGGCTGGGACCATGTTCTCAATTGTAGTGTCGAACGGGAAAGTGATTTTTAAATAATTGCTGTCGCTGTTCAACCGAAACGTGATTTACTAAGGAGCAGGCTCAAAAGCTTCCCTGCAGAAAGTATCGACCGCCCTTTCCTGAACTTTATATATATATCGAGTGTATTACGAAAATAATTAATGGCAGAACTTTCATAATTGTGCAGCCACGAAAAGCAAAAATAGAGAAGCTGTCAGAGGGAAGGGTGAAGGAGCGAGTCTCGATTTTTGCGCGTACAGTCATTAATCTTTCCTAATTTCCGTTGATTTTTACCGGCCCTTTGCGAATCGGCGGATTAATATATAAATCGGGAACACGTTTGCGAAAATCCGATCGGCTTTACCGTAATGGCCGTTTAAGGAATAATTAACGTTAAACGGCGAGAATTTAAAAATATCGTTCGAAAGGAAGTACACACTGCTTTTGATTATTATTCGTTTCAACTCGCGAATTTGGGAAACATTTTCCATAGAGAGATCAAGGTCGTTTATACGTAACATTTCGCGTATTCTACGATAAATAAAAATTTCATTTCGCGCAGTATCGATAAACTGTTTACCTGCTGCACAGTTGCTTATGCAATTACACGCAAAGCCAATAAACTGTTTACACGTTGCACCGTTTTCGAATTTTCGCAAAATTTTCGGTGTATGGATTATATTGCAATTCAACAACGTTTCAAGGCTCTATGGTCGTATAATGTAATCATTTCGAACAATAAACGTGTGAACATAAACGTGTATATTTTCCTTGACTACAGGTGAAAATTGAATATAAATTTACTAGAAATATGTTTGAACCTGTATGAAAGTTGGGTAAACGTAGCACTATTCAAACGAACAGGAATTAAAACTAGAAATACAAAGAATCGAAAATGTGGGAAAATTTGGCTAACGCTATGCAAGTATGTCGGAATGATTAATTTTTGTTCGGAAAACTGCCAATGGATTAATTACCTCGATTACCCCGCAGGATTCAACTGGGGAAAAATTACAAATTGTCGGGTCGTTATCTGTCAATCGTGACACGCTCGTCACCTTTCTCCAACCCCTTTCACGCGTTTATGAAATCATCGCTCCATTCACCGGTCACGCGTTTTATTCCCTCTTACGGATCGGATTTTTTATCGACCTATAAACCCGACGCCATCTGTAAGTGGACCGTTTATCGCAATCTGACACCACCTACTACGACTATCTATATATAGAATGTGCCTGTACGTAAACGGTTTCTATATACAACGAGCTGCGCGACCACCATAATACAGTGTAGTATGCCAGCGCAGGAGATAACGTTGAATAACCTGAGTAACACGCACTGAGTGTTTCAGCTGTGATATATACAGAGGGTCCTAACGTCCAAGAGAGATTCGGATGATGTGCCAATTAACAAGGAGCCTTGAAAGACCCATTTTCGTTGTCCGTCATTATACGAACATACGAGGTCATAATTACTTTCACCGATAACAGCGAATTAGCTGTTATTATCGAGCCGAGTTTTTATTCTAGCGAACTTGTCCACGAGATAGCTTATCTTCGATTTTATTTTTTTTTTTTTTTCAAATGTCACAAAGGATCGTTCTCTGATCGGATTTTTCTTCTAGCAAATACGGTCGGTCGATGTTAGTTCTCGAAATACTAGGTTTCCCTTTTGACACGGTACAATCGAATAGCGTGTTAGACTCGTGCGTTAGTTAGAATGTGAATAAAATACCGTAAGAAATGTATTTTTACTAATACCCACGAGCTGTAATTACATAACGTAAGTATCGTCTAGTGTAATTGATAGTTTGAAGAATGTTCTGAAACAGTTATTCGTTACCGAAGAGTCAGAGAGTTTGAACCGACAGATGAAACGAGAGAGAGAGAGAGAGAGAGAGAGAGACAAAGAGAGAATTGGATTTATCATTTAAACTTTGTGTTTACGGCGTAATTATCTTTTCCGTAAATACATTTTCCATTTTTCCTTGAAAGGTAAAGATATTATCGTCCTATTCTACTCACGTGTAGTAAATCGAACAGCGAGTGTCGAAATTCAATGCTGCAATAATCGAATTTCATCGATACGCATCGTTTTGTTCTAGTTTCGCAGAAAAATTGGAATCTTGAAACTGAGATAAAATTTGTTTGCAGTATATTCCACGGGTCCTCGTTACTCTACGATAAAATGCACTACAGCCCGAAAACTTGGCGCGTTTCGCATTTTCTGCGATAACTTTTATATTCCCACTTTAATCTTCATATATGCACGCAAGTTCCGGAATTATTTAACGACCATTTCCCGCGACACTCGCAAAGCTGACAGGCACACTTAATGCAAGGATACGAGCAATTTTTATCGATACAATCCCGACTGAAAATCCACGCTAGTGCGATAACCCTTAAGAATATTAAAACCTAATGTCAGACTGAAAATCATCAACACCCTGTCCAGTCCACATGTCATAGCCAAAGCCAGATATATTAGGATGAAGAAAGAGAAATCCATTAAAAATTATAAAAATAATGGACTTCTTTTTCCTTAGCCATAATAATCCCAAATAACTGACTTTCTCTTCATAAACATCTTAACCCGTTCTCTCACGCTACACCCAACGAAAAAAAGAAGACATATCACAATTATCCTAAAACTAACTTTTTCTACGCAAATACCTTAATCTCATTTCGCATGCTGCATTCAAGAACAGATGTATTACTTTAATATTAAAACTAACTTTCCTTCTACAGTTACAAATATCCTTCGCCACTTTCTCGAACCACGCCCCAAAATCTAATGCATAAGAAGACAGTTCATCCTTTACTCGCGAATTGTATATATTACCACGATATATAATAATTGCGTTCACGGTAGTAAATCTATATTTCTACTCTACATTTAGACGATTCACGTTAGTTGAAAGAACGTTCAAGCTCGACATTTTATTCTCAATCATCAAATTATTATTATCATAATAATTTCAACAATGTTGTCTTTGAAAATGGAGGTTTGTCATTTCGAAAAGGACACGGTAACACACGACGCGAGATGTTCGGCGTTAGTATTGCAGCATTACGAAACTACTCTCAGGGCTTCTACGTAGTACTATTATAAAATGCGCAGCAGGCCGGATTACTTTTGACGCGTGTTCTGCGAATAATGTCCCGTAAATGCAGAATAATATTAAAACTAATGTAAATCGGCGTAAAAAGAAGCGAATATCTCTAAAAGGAAATCCTGTAGGTGGATACACGCGTCACCGATTAGAAGTCAAAACAAATATTTACCACGTACTGACCAATTTCCGCTATTTGCATCTACCCAGACTGCTGCGCAACAGCGAGGATATATTGGTTTACCTACTGAAATATTCGATCGTCTATCAACCAGTGTAAATCTCATTCATAGTAATGGTAAATCCTGCCGATTCTTCATTCCATTCTGCCATTCGTGTTTATCGTAATATGACGGCCAGGAATACTTTCGACAAAATAAAACTCGGTTTTACGTAAATGAACAACAGCGAGAAATAAGCGTACACCGTACCACTTAAACCTAAATAGAATTTCGACGAAAAATGAAATATAACTTCCATCTAATCGCAATACATTTTCTCTCAGAGAACTCGAGGCATCTATATTAAATTTTTCGCGTGATTGATTTCAAGAAATTAATCCTTTGCAGTCGGTTATTTTTACGTTATGGAAAAATAACAATTCGAAGAACTTAAAACAAATTAAGATTACTTTATTTTGACATTTCGCGCATTGTTGGAATAGGTTTAATTTTATTTATTAACATCGATATTTAAAATCCGATTAAACGGCGAGTGTGAGTGACAGCGATGAGTGCAAATGATTAATATAGCGGGAAATTTTAAACGGACAAAGAACACAGGTGTGAAAATTTTACGAACGTGTATATCTCCTTTACGGATTGTGATTTTCATTGCGCGCCTGGAATATGTCGAATATCTGATGTGTAGCTGCCATGCGATTTCCTCCGCCATGACTAATTGATGTCGAGATGTCAATTGAAACGACTGTGAACATGAAATTCGAGGTGTTTGCCGGCACGCTGATTTCATTACCAATAAAAATCACGTCACTAGAAAACGGTTACTGGAAATCTGATAACAGTGGTATTCCGATTGCAGAAGCTGCTGCTGGTGTAGCAGTCTCGTCGTAATAGTATCACGCCGATGTCATAGACGCATTTCATATCTCGAGCGAGCGGAATTAATGTCAGACCAGTGCGAAGTATCCATTCGATCTAATTATTTCCATTTGCCAATTATAATTTCACATATGGAATCTTGTCAGGTGTAATGGTCGCAAGAAATGCTCCCGGATTCTACTTTAATAGAAATTGTGAATGAAAACTGTCGTTACGCGGTCTGCAAGCCTAACAGGTCGAGTAATGAAATTTCAAAGTATATCCCTATGCAGAATTTTATACAAATTTCTGTTTGAAAATTACTCCCCATCTTTCAAACTTTCTCACGATTATATCAGCCGATATAATATATATATAATATTTTAGCCTTTATATTTTTAGCACGTATTAACCCTTTGTACTCGAAGACCTTTCCGCTAGAAAGATATAATAATTCGAAGCTTTTCTCGTATCTTTCAAAGCTCGGTGATATCAATCACACACGCATAGCTAAGGGATCACACTTCGATCCTATATCGACAAATATTACCAGATGTTTATCCTTTAGATATAGCGCATCGATGTATGCCAAATTCGGTCTAATTAAACAAAAAATCGGGCATGCTTCATTTCGATATTTCACGCGTAGTTACTTCAAACCTAATCATCGAAGCTTCAAGATATCGAAACATCAAGAATCGTTGCTCGAGTTAAAATTTCTCTTTGGCTGTGATAATAACAATCGCAAAACTACGATTTCATTAGAAGGATGATCCGATTTGGATAGAACTTTGTGGAATTGAAAAAAGTTGATACGTAAGAAGGATTTCCCTCAGTGAACGTGACGAAATTTCATGAAAATTCTTCATTTCACTTACATTAATGAATCAACTATTATCCGCGTTGTATCTACAATAAAATCGATCATCCTTATAAATCGCTGGTCAATTTGCCCGAGCGTAGTAGGAATTCGAGCAATAGTGTTGGAACTTGCAGTAGTGTTAAGATCACTCAGTCGCCACTCTAGTGTAAAGGGTTAATACATGTATGTAAGTATTTACCTTCGAACGCGGGCTGGGGTAGTCTTTCTTAGTTTCTTCATTCTCGACGATTTCTCCGACATTTTACCAACGTACCAAGACAATCGTCTCCTTCCCTTTCCTCTCCCTCTTTTTCTTTTCTCCGATTCTCTAGTTTCACAGACAACCGTATCCTTTGTCTTTAGAATGGGATCCTGCGTGCACGCCCACGGATACTGTGGCATCCGAAAGAGCCTGTTTGGTCCAGGCCGAATCCTTTCAACTCGTGCCTCTGTGATTAAAGAAAATTACTAACTATCTCGGCATGGATGATTACAGGAGAGTGAACGCCGTCGGACAGAGACCACCGAAAGCAACGGAACCGGCCCAAGGGTCCAGAGAACGAAATTCCCTAATCCTGGTGGCTCCAGCGTCCATCCGATCGACATCGGTCGTTCGAAAGAGAAAGCCTAGCTGCTAGCGGAGTTTCAGTGGAGAAAACTTTGCTCGACGGGACACCGTGAAAATGCTATTGCGTTGTTCAGCAACTAGACTCGGCGAAGATACGCAAGGGGTGGTTCGTGGCAGTCATCCATAGTGCTCAGTGACTGTGCAAATGCGAGTATACTCCTGGGTGTCATGAGGAACTGAATCAGCGGAGAATCGTGATATTCCGTGAATATCTGGCATATTCTGCAACCGTAATAGGCTCGAGCAGTGCAACGATCCTCGTAAATAATTATACTAACCTACGGCTTTCACCGACGACGAAATCACACCTGCAGTTTTTAGCTCTGGATATTGAAACATTTCTCGGCCAGCAAACCTAATTTCCAATAATTATGAAATACATACGACACGACAGAAGTCGCTTCGAGTATATTTCAAAACCATGGGAAACGGATAAGACACGAATTACTGAAATAATATAGCAGCACATTCGTAAAGTGAGTCCTATGATCCCCAATGAACTTGACATTGATGAAAGTAAGTCGGTATCGTAATTTTTATTGACTGCAAAAACAATGCCATTATAGTATAATCTCGATAGTTCCAAATTATTGCGTGTATTTACAATGGTAAATGCGAAAATCTATTTAACGGTAATCGAGCACGTATTGCTCCTTATCCTGCTTTTATAAGAAACGGATAAAACGATGTCAGCGATATTGTCTCGATATAGGGTGTAAAGGGCGGTCAGAAAATATTGACATAATCCTCGTTTACTTCTTAATAATTCTTAATAATTCTCCGCGGAAATTGCGAGCGCAAAGCGAAGGAAAAATACGGGGAAATAAAGTGACACGATGCCGTGTACAGGTTAAAAATGATCCACTTTAGCTCGTTACGGTCTAATTCGTTAATCACCATTGGATTAATCTGTATTTTTCAGTTTGCTTCGTTCAGAAAGCTGGCCATTATGAAACTACTCAGGCTGGAGCACGTATCATGAAATTATCCTGGTAAATCGGCCAGTGACAGTAATTATGTCGCCGTCAGGCCGCGTCTATCTCAATTATCCGGTTACATTTCCAAATTTTCGTCCTGTTTAATGGCACTGCTTAAATTTCGCCGTGAAACGAGCAACGTCCTCTATCTCTTTTGTGCCTCCTAGTAAATCGATGCAATTTGCGGCAATTAATTTTCCGTGTTTCGCGCAACTTTTACTGGGGACCCTGGATTAAACGAATGGCCGAAGGAACGTAAAACTCTGTAACGCGAAAATTCAGCCGAATAAGTATTAGAAATGATGCGTCGTTACGGAAATGCTCGCGCGGCCTAGGCAGTTTTGCATATGTAATAAAACAAGTTATGTACATACATAGCGATACATATTATTTACACACTTTATGCGTGTAACGAGGAATCAAAAGCTTCTAAATTAATTCTTCATAATTATAAATAAATTTACTATTCTTTGCGAAACGTGTAAAATTGTTGCAATAAAACTGATGTTACGAAACAAGAAACTCCATCTGTCTTTTTTTTATTAATTAATCCTGCTTGTCTAAAATTCTATTGCTTATTCAATTATCTAGTTTTCTAGTAAAATTACTAATAAAGGTTTGCTAAAAATAAATCTACAAGGTACATGCAAGAACTGTGCGAATCGCAATCTACACGTAAATTTTTCGGAAATAAATAGTCGAACCGAGCAGACAGCGTACTTTGTTACTCGAGACGAAATCGGATCTTCTATCGAACAATATGTAGCGACCAATGTAACCTCAGCCAGATTTTCTTCGTTAGATGGAAAACAGATGTTCGAGGTGTCTCACGAGTCTCTGGTGTATCCTCAACCTCCATAAATACAAGTTCCTATCCTGTCTAAAGTGTTCGTCTAAAGTTTGACGAGCCTACTAGCAGGCCCAGGACGAAACGTATCCTCTTTCCTTACGTTCCTTTTGTGGCAGTACAGCAGATAACAATAAGGGAGCACGAGGAACCGCATAAGCAGACATTATAAACTCAGTGGGATTTAATCCAAGGATTTTATTCAGCGAGGAAAATTAATCGACTAGAAATTGATGCAATTACGTTTCAGCGTTCTAAAAATTTCTCCAAATATTCTTCCTGGAAATACGTGTAAGTACCTATTTAGTTAGGAAGATGAACCAATTACAAATTGATTCAACGACGTCTCAACTGTCGATAGAGTTTCAAAAAATGATCGTACAATTCCTGCGCAAGTTCTATTTCTCCAAGTGTCTCTAAGTAACTCCGAGGATGAAATTCGACCAAAAAAAATGAACGAGCCACGAATTAGATCCAATTATGTCTCAGTCGTTGTTAATATTCCAGAAATTATGCGATAATTTAACGTATCAAGTGCCGTATTGTTTCCACCGGATAAATTCGAGCTGTTCGCTGTCGCGTCGCATGAACGTAGCCATTCGATACAGCGACATTCGCGCGATATTCTCCGATAGAGATATTCTCATTGAGGAACTTTGCGAGTGCCCCCTTAAACCGTGGAATCGGACTACTTTGTCCATAATTTAGTTAAGAGCGTCATGCGTGTGACGTGCACGGTATAGAATAGATCGGAACAACCGAAGCGCGAATAGAATTGGCGTGCAGCCAACCTACTGGTCCAGGATCCGTGTAAGTGACTTATTATCCGCCGTTTATACGCGCACCCTCTATTAGAATACGCTATATAGCCTGGTCCTGCAGAGGCACACGCCTAATTCTTCTTCGTAATGGCGCCTATCATTAAAGGTTGCGTGTAATTACGCTCATTCGTGAATGTATACGAGTCAGCGTACCCTGATTTCAGTCGACTATTCCCTGAACCACGATCGCGCTTTCCCTTCGATATCTGTCGCCATTATTTTCTCATTGCTTCCAGAAAAAGGAACACGACGTCTGGTCCAACTCTCGAGCAAGACAAGCGCGATTAAACATTTCTTGAGATTCAATTTTTTCCCATCAGTCGAACCGAAATTAGTCGATCTATTTTCAATAAGCAAAGTAGCTCGTCTTTTTCAAACGTAGACCACCGATCTCTTTAATTTGAAAACGACCACAAGTACAGGTTCGCATTTATTCGCACGTTGAGGAGCTTCGACGAAACTCCAATAATTACGTTTAATACGATCTAAAAGTTCATCAAACTATCCCAGCTCATTAGTCAATCCCTTATTCGTGTCGTCACTTTTAATCCATTTCCTGTGTCTCGTTTCGTGGACACCATTTTTCACTCTCTTTGTTTCTCCGTTCATCAGGAAATTTCACCGAAATAAAGAATTTAAATTAAAAAAGAATCGAATGGGTCGCGTGCCGTGTCTCTTTCTTCTTTCGCGTGTTTTCACGGATGGACCCCGCATCGGACCCAATATTTATTCCCTCGGACATGGCCCAGGAAATATATCGCTATCCCGAGCTCCTTGATCCTTGTTTATAACGTTTCGCGGGCAAACGAGATATCGGTTAAAAGGTCTGGTTGGCAAGGAAAAGGGAAAGGCTCGTTTCATGAACGAATGGTGAGTAGGCAAACTAAAACTTTAACACCAGCTTGCACGAAACGTTCCAAGTTCACGGAGAGCTTCGCGGAAGTTTGTGAAGCCAGTCATACAGAGTCAGCTTGGTCCGACCTGATTTCTTTTCACTTTTTCTAGGCTAAACGATATAAGAAGCACGGTTCTGTTAGATTCATCCAACGATTACTTTCATATCTATACACGCAGTTAATCGTGCCGCGTGAAACAGACTCGTAGAAACGCGATTCGATCCCTGCATCGAGTACAAGACAAGTTACTTACGGTTAATCCTTGTTAACGCTAGATTTACGGGACCTGTCAATTTGACGGGCGGGTTGCTCCGATTATATAATATTAATGGATTTAATTATCTTATATTATGTTTGTTAATATTGTAATTGTTTTTACATTAAACTCGTCGGTCTTTTTTCTTAAGAAAATAGGTGGTTTTTTTACCTGTAAATCTGATGGGTGTCTGTAAAAATAGGTACGCAAAAGACGTCCGTAAATCTAGTGTTAAAAAATGGTTCATGTCCTTCTTGAGAGTAGAATGCGATGCTACGAAAGAATTTGGATTTTCGAAATTATTGTTGAATCGATAGGAAAGGTGGATTTTTAATTACGAAAGATCACGTACTCGAATTACCTTGAGCTTGCCTATGATAAATCATCTTGAAACGCATCAACATGTCGTACGCAGAAAACAAGCAATTAGACGGTCGACTACATAGCTGAGGGTTGTGAAATTTTATAGAATCCGCAATCTAGCAGGAATGGAAGCGCCACTATCCAACTATTTCTCTTCCGAATACTCATCCAAGACCTCTGTCGACATTTATTCCGAGGAATATAGCAGTGGAAGTGAAGTATCGACTGTCACATTTCCCATATTGAACATCAATCGAACAAAAGGATCCCAAAAGTTCCGCGACGTACTTTCGAAATTTTAGTCCAGCATTCGTACCAAAGGAAGTCTTCGTCCTCTCTGTCCTTTAAATATCGAATCCGAATATGCAATAAAAAAGAAAAAGATCGTTTGGACCTTCATTCATGGAATGCTTGTCAGGTTTCGCTTTTAACCGGCGATGAACTCCTGATGAATACGCAACTAAAGACCTGCATGTTTTGCAGAATAAATAGGTCCTTACTCTATGAATCTTGTCGATAATGAAATGACCTAAAGGTATTTCTGATTTCGTCTAGTGATTTGGCTCATTTGAATATGCGGATTATATACCCATTTCGCAAAACTCTGTTAATACGACATTTTCATAATCGCATTTTCAGGGATATTTCGCAGGAAAGGAAAGTACGTAAAGCAAAATGGGGGAGAGAAGATGGAACAGGAAAAGCGAAGAGGACAGGGGAACGAAGAAGGGGATTGCAGATATAGGTAGAAATTTTAATCTACGAACATTGACGATGTTTAAATAAAGAAACTTTCTTCGGCTTTATGCGAAACTCTTGTCTAAGGTGCAGAAAGTTTCAGGATATAAGGAAGTATACAAAGCCGAAGCCAGCTGGTGAAGAGTATGCTTACTCAATATTTATGTACAGGAAGTTTCTATTTAGTTACCAAAGCGTACAGTTTTTCCTTTTTTTCCCGCCGTTTGACCGAACTTGTTGCTGAATTTCAAACCGATTATAACATAGAAATCACTTACCTCTGTTCCGTTTTTATGCGTTCTCGAATATGCAGGCCTCGACGAGTGAAAAGCGGAATTAATAAACTTTAAAATTTCACCAATATGCCGCGTCGGTTATGATAAAAAGCCATGTTGAATTAATCGAAAAAGGAAAATATATTTATTGGCGAAACGAAAGGAAGAAATATTAATTTATCGAATGAATTACTTGTGATTACTTGAAATTCAATTTCGTAAATTATTTGACAAATAATCGTTATTTACATAGAAGAGATGTGCACTTGCTGTGTAATATTTAAAAGTCAGTGTCACTCTACGATCGAATACTTCCGGATCCACTAATTTTTCATTCGCCCAACTATATTTCCATAAATTATATCGTAATATACATACCGTGTTCGCACGAACACACGCGTACGAGCAAAATCCATTACCCATGATCCAACCCGTGACAAAATTATTGTTCGTCGAAATATTCAGGATCACATAGCGTTGACGCCATTTCGTGCACCCCTCTTGTATGCATATACTGCAAAGAGTGACCAAAAAAAGGGAAAGGAGAAAGCACAGCAAAGGAGAGAGGAAAGAAAATGGTATAAAACGGTAAACGAAGAAAATAACTATTATATGCCTATATCCTGATAATTCGATATATCCTAACGGCGTGTTCGAAATACGAATTGTATTCGATAGCCGGATTATTGTGAGAATGTTCGCATAGTTTTGTATGGAAACTTCGACAGACGAATAACAGGATAGATAATAACGATTCGAAACGTGACTATGTTTTGAAGTAGTGAGACTGCTATCAATATTTCACGCATTATTACCTAGGTATAATTGTCTTCATTTCCTTAATAACGAGATTTTTCTTCGAACTTTAACTGTCGAAAGATTAAACAACGTTTCCATCAGTTCCGATGAAATTATACCTCGCTTTATGAAAATATAAAGAAAATTTTAGTCGAATACCTCTTTATCTGGCGTAAGTATTAGTATTAGAATTNATAGTGAGACTGCTATCGATATTTCATGCATTATTGCCTAGGTATAATTGTCTTCATTCAAAGGATTACCCTGGCCTGGAATTTTCAAAAAAATCGATTCGTTCCATTTCTCGAAAGTGTGTAACTTCAGGAATATTTCGGTCAATGGATATTGTTGAATTCGCAAAATGAACGAAGTTCTAAGCGTTCATCCATAATTCGCGACGCATTGTTACAAGGTGTTACAGTAGCAACACGCGCGTGCTCATCTGCTCATCAAAATTTCCAAAATTCAAACAGGTCGTGATTTTCATTATTTCCTTAATAACGAGATTTTTCTTCGAACTTTAACTGTCGAAAGATTAAACAACGTTTCCGTCAGTTCCGATGAAATTATACCTCGCTTTATGAAAATATAAAGAAAATTTTAGTCGAATACCTCTTTATCTGGCGTAAGTATTAGTATTAGAATTGAAGACACGCAGAGGAATATGTACTTGGAATTTAATACACGAAATTCAAATTAATTAATACATGTATTCGGTATAATATTCCAGAGAAGTAGTTAAGCAATTTGAGATTGAGATTTAACGCTGTATATAACTGTTCCAGATAATCCTATTTCCATGTATTATATATTCTTCTTGCACGATATCTAGTTGATTGCGCACACTGCTTCTATCTTTAAGGGCTTGCCTCTCCTTTTCCCTTCGTTTCATTCTGTATTACCATTAAACGAATAAGGTATCAAGCGATTAAAGATCCAATTTGTACAGTACATTCCTAACTTCAGGTAGAAAATAGGTTCTGGGATTTATCCGAAGAATTCGGGCAAGTGGAATAATTTTCCTAGAATGAATATCTCGAAAAAAGTAACGAGTTCAACTTCGTCATTTTTCTCGTTACTTCCGGTACCAAGTATCTCGAACGAATGACCAAGGACGACTGTTTTACATAAAACGTATTTCACACGCGATCGAAGCGGAAACGGAGGAAAAAAGCAGACTGGTGTACTGGTGATACTGGTGTCGGAATCCCAGTTGTATAATTCGGAATATTCGTACAGTTTTGCAGAAGGTAGCAGCGATAGGTGCATAAGGCGTGGGTTAGGTGAGGAGAGCAGAGGAGACCTGTCCGCAACACGTCTCTGCTCTCAAGCGGAGCGGGCTCGCCTCGAGGCATCCAAGTTTACTTACAACTTCACTGCCAACTTCTCAATATTCATCCCAATTATATACCGAAGCTTTTGCGCAATTGCGACGGTATGCAAGACGTAGCAATGCGACGCAACGTCAACACTCACAGTTGATACATGTAAGCATCGCTTGGTTCACATTCCAAGAAACGATCTCACCCTTCTTGCCACCTCGTTACACCCGCCCCGATGTTTCCTCTTCGATGCCTGCTGGTTAGCTGATCGCGCATCGTATCAGACGGATTATACTAATTTCTCACTGGCTGCAGTCGCTTTACTGCGTTACAGTCGGATGCAAACGTCGCAAACGAAATTTTCCCACCTCGGCGCTATCCGCTGGCAAAAAGCTTCCGGCCGAACTCGATAACGCTTGTCCTTTCGTTACTTTTGCCTCGATGATAAATAAAACTTTATTTGCTCGAAATTTCTCTCTTTCGTTTATGTTCCGTTTCAAACCGATTTCATGCCCCGTTTTACCAGCGTATCGTGGCTCTCTGCGCGTTGAAGGTTACCATAATATAAAATAATTCGTGGCATCGTGCTTGATCAGTATTTTTAGCTTTTTGGGAAATTGTTGTTTGGCAATTGAAACGTGACAAAGTAGATTGATTTTCTCTCCAATCATCGTCGGATGTTCATGGAATACCCCGTACATAAAATGCTGATAAATCCTTCAGAATCGAACGTGCAAATGCAAGACGCAAATAATGCTCGAAGACAGAATATGACGAAGTTTCTCTTTTCCACAACATGATCCACAGAAATTTTCTCCAAATCCTTTAAATATCGCGTGCCATATATTTATAGAATTTAACGCACGAAAGACTCGTTCATAAAAGCTTAATTCTATTCAATTCTCACGAAAGTAACCTTAAGTCACTCCTATTCCCTAATTGCTGATAATTAGTCGAAAACAATGATACGTCATTCGTTAAGTTGTAATCGAGACAAAAGATATCGAGATAGCGTGATCATGCGATGCAGATCAACTCTGCCTTGATTGACAGTGCTGGCGATAGAACCGTGCAGGTAACATAAAGTTGTTCGTGAAATCATTATCAGTTACCGGTATACGTGGCATCGTCATTAACACTAGGTTTACGGGGGTTTTCTGTGTACCTATTTCTACGGACACCCGACAGATTTAGGTTAAAGAAAACCAGATATTTTCTTTAACAAGCAAACGATGAGTTTAATTTGAAAACAATCGCAATATTAACAGACTTAATATAAGTTAATTAAATCTGTTAATATCGTATAATTAAAGCAACTCATCCGTCAAATTGACGGGACTCGTAAATCTAGCGTTAAGGAATCTTTCCTTTAAAACGTCATCAACGCTCTCACGATGATACGCCAGTCAAACCTTATACCTCGTATTCAGGAAATACCAACGACACGATAGAAACGAAAATATAGGCGACCGTGAAGAGCCGAATCCTAATCCGATTGATCGTTTGAAATCTTTCGGCAGATTGCGCGATATCTACATACAACGAAGTCGGACTGTCAGCAGAAGTTCAGTTATTGGAACGGCGAGTTAGGCGACGAAACTTATCCTGATCGAAAGCTTATGTCCCGAGGATTACAATGGTACGCGAATTCATAGTTTCCAGGCTGTCAAACTTTCCGCCATCGGCCGTGAAAGAGTATACAGGGGAAAAGTATCCGACCAAGAATCGGCGTCGTTTATTACCGCGGGACTTCCGCTAATCCTCGAAGGAGAAGAACGGAAAACGTGGTAGAGAGAGCTTGAGTCCCGTGGATAAAACGCGTGCATATGCAGCGACGTCTTCTCCTCGCCACCGTCCTGCATTCTCGCGTCCAGGTGGCCCGTAAAACCACACTGATAATATAAAGATCACTCGAGAGGCCGGGCACGTATCGGATGTAATATATGCAAGGAAACGGAGTAAAACAAAACAGGTCCACTGAAATTGAATACAAATTTCCCTGGCTATTTCTCTCTTCCTCTGTCCCACTTCTGTTTGTCATCCCGCTGTGCTCCCCTTTTCCCTCTCGTTCCGTCTTTTTCCACTCGCAGAAAGCAGCCGGCTGCGCCAGAAATACGGGACGATTTACCCGTTTTCTTGATCTGGATGTACGAAAAATTATGCGGCCGATAATGACTAGAAAAATGAGCGCGATACTCGACGTCGTATATTAAAGTGTCCGTCCGAGAAACGGAGATTGAAATTTCGATAATACCCAACGCTGTTCGGTGCCATCTTAGTCGCTCGGTCTTTCGCGGAGCTGCGAAACCGATCTTCCAATTGTTTTTCAGATTGTTCGACGAGAGAAGAAATTAGCGGGAAAGGATTTGGCGTTACAAAAGGCTCGTCTATCGTAAATTAACATGCAACGATGGTGACAGGTTTGTCAGAGGTTGCAGGCCAATGGCGATCCATGGGCCTCGAGGACCTGTGAGTGAATGCTAAGCGTGTTTGAGACCTAGCGTGCATGAAAGCGTGCGAGGAATTTATGGACGGACTATTTATGAGTGCAACGAGTGAAAGTTGAAGAACCAAGGATTGTGAGAAATGCGCGAAAGGAGACTGTGTGAAAGGTTAAAGTTGAAGAATACAAGGGCGAGAGCAAAGACAGTTAGAGATTCAGAAAAGATGTCGCTAGACTAGTTCCAGCAGTGTGCGTTAGTTGTAAGAAAGCGTGTCGCTCGGTTCTTAATTTGATCTTTTAGTCGTACCTTAGTTTAACCTTATTTCAGCTTGTAATAAACGTATCTAAGAATTAAACAACATCGCTATTCTTTTATTGTCGATTAGCATAGTATCTTCACAGATTATCGGTTTAAATGGACCAGCTAGTTCGCGGAGAAGTTACATTTAAATCTCAATTATCCATATACGCATAAACGTATTTTTCATCTGGTTAAATTTGATATACTCAATACCGCACAACTATATACAGTTATTAATTTCATTCGACAAATTACAACAGATCGAAACGTCGAGCGAATTAATTTCGAGTACGTCATACGCGAAAAGCTAGTCGAGTGTCGTGAGTGCTGTAATCAGATAGGAATACGCAAAATTCGGAGTATATTTGCCGAATATTAAAACTTTGCTCGATGCGAAGGATTGCTGAAACGAAAATTCATTCCTGACTCGAAACATTTCCGGGTGAAACATTTAATCTACAATATAGCGAGTTTTATCGCGAGTTTCGATCAAGTTTTCCAACTTTCTTGTCCATCGATGCACGTCCACAATTATCGACGAGTGTCGATTCTAATTAGATACGTAGTTTACGACGAGAAATAATTTAAGAGTTTCGTTATGCTTTCGATGCAATTCATTAAATCTTTCAATACAATAAATGCTTATAATAAAAGCTCACCCGTCTACGCTCAACGATTTCGGAATTTACACGCGTACTCGTTTTTCATTCAACCTAAATTCGTTTATACCGATATTCCATGCACACTCGACCAACTCGTCTCTTCTTACAAACGTCACTGGTTTCTTACATCGATACATGTACACATATTAAACTGTATGTCAAGCATGACCATAAAATGTTCCCACAACTGGTAGCTTCAATTTTTCTACGCGGAGACCAATGGACGGTTGTTCTAATCCGTTTTAATCAGGTTCTAACAGCACAACGATATATTTGACAGTATGCGTAATAGAAGGAAAAATAAATAGCGATAACGAAGATAGTTTGCTTTAAGTTCTGATTTCCGAAGGCAACTAGGGACGAGCGCAAACGCTTCCAACTTTATTCTATCTTCGAAATTAGTTCAGCCGTCTTGGCACGTCTTTGTCGAGCTGTTGGTGATAAAGTTTAGTATGCTAATTCGTAGAACAGCTGCGCACCTCCTCCGGCTCGAGCAAAATACCAAAATTATTGAATTTAAATTGCTGTAATTAAAATGTCTTATGTCCCAACCAACAAATTTCTAGATTCTTGATATTAAATCCGACCGCTTGCCGTTTAAACCGAGTGTGCATTGCGGATACTGTCACCAAAGGTATTGAAACTGTTCCATCCGGAAACTGAGCATTCGCCAAAAGTGACCCGAGCTTCGAAACGTCGTTTAGCAGTAATTTGTTCGAAGATACAAGAATTCTAATTACTTTCGCGTAATCGCTATCTTATTTAGAAACTTCGGTAATTGCGATTTCATTTTCCATAGTACAATAACACCGCTGCTCGCGGTTCAAGCTTCTTATAACGGATTGGGTGAAATTACCCTTTAGACAACGAGACGTACAATCTTTGCTACGATACAAGCAGATTCTAAGAAGGTAATATATGCAATACGATTTTAAATGTTTCAAAGGGAAGGACAGGAAATCGTATTTCGATCTATAAGTTATCAGATACGTCTCTATCTCCTTCGTTTGCGGTGCCGAAGATCTGAGATACCAAAAGGTCAATAGACAAATCGCTAAAAGCCGAGTAACCGACAGATGAGTGTTCTTTGTCCAGGGCAGTATTTATTTCGCAAAAATTGGGCCTCGTTAGTCAGTCATCGTAAAGTAGCAGAAGCGTGTAGTATTAAAAGGACGAAATTGTAATAAAGGACAATGAAGTGTTAATATTTTATAACGACCGATCGAACGCCAGATTTCGGAAACTCGTTTACCCTGAGAATACGTGCGAGCAACGTAGACACGATTGAAATCGGCGAAATTCAGGGTTTCTCGGAGTTTTTCAGCAATGCGTACTTAAAATCGACTGGTAGAGCCGTGTGTAATCGAGATAATTTGGTAATTTGATTTATAAACCTGATATAATACAGGACTAATCGCGCGGTGTAACACTGAGGAGAAAAATCCGTTCGGGTCGCAGGAGTCATTAACGTTATTGTTTCGGAGGAGTAGGAAAAATGCTAATGCCGGTTGATCACACGTTAATGACCTATAATGACCATCTCAATTAGCGAAGCTGACCAATTAAGATTGGGCGGGGAATAGGTTTAAATTCAGTGGAACGGCGTGACGGCGCAGCACGAGGCGCACCGGTCCATAAGTTAACGCTCCATCTGTTCGGCGGGAACGGCCGCTTTTCAGCTTTCATAGAGGAATGAATAGGGCAAGCCTGGCAGACGGCCAGACAGCAAGTAACTTATTATATCTGGCATTAAATTATTATAGAGCCCGGTCGACAATGGGTACGGCGGAGTGCATAGGAAACGATTAAACTGAATGACAGATCTAGACTGCTCCATTCGTAATCCACCGCCACAGCAACCGCCGCGTTTGAACGCGCGCGCACGCAGGTTAAACCATTCGTTCGCATTTTCCCTCTCGCGTGTGTGCACGCGTCGATGGACCCGAATCTCGAATTGTCACACCGCCCACCGGACAGATGCCATTTTTTTCTCCGCGGCTTAGTGCCGAAATTTTCAACGGGTCGCGGCTCCCTTTTGCCTCCGATCTCCGCCGGGGAAATTTGATATTTCCCACATACCAATGCCCCGGTTCATTGTCAGCAGCTTTGCAACCAACGATACACCGTGCCGCGCGAATGACAGGTTTGTGTATCACAATCGGCCCAGGACAAACGCGATCTCTAGGCGAGCTTCGCGCAACGCACGAGTGCTCTTCATTTTTCGCGTTTCCGGCAGCGCGAGGATCCGCTGGGAAATTGCAAATGTAGTACAAACCTCGTACAATGATTTGGTAATTAGGAGACTATTAAATCGAGAATGACGCACAAACAAAACATATTTGCGGAAATTTCGCGTCGTCCTTGCGCTGAGATGATTTTTCCGAGGATCAGCTGAACGACGTGTAAACTGATTTAAGGATACGATACCTAAGTTCCACTGAATATTTTCTTAGCATCGGGAATCTAATCGCTATTTACGCCAGAATTTATCGATCACTACGAGCGAAAATTTCTATCCGACCACATACCAATCGCTAATTTTTACCGCGCGAATCATTCTCCATAATTTATGCGCGTTGTCTGCGATGCTGCGACAGTTGTTGTGACAAAAGTACCGGAGTGGTTTCGACGCGTTACATTTATTTTCACTCCGTTTCGTAAAACTTTCGAAACGATTATGTAACCGGGAATTTGTACGCGCTGAAAGACGAATTATTCTCGACTGATACAGAAATTTTTAACGAAAAGCGACTGGTTTTAGTACGGACACTTTTTATTACGCGCAGAGAAACGAGGTGTCGCGTGGTATAGTTGAGACAAAGTGTAAAAATTCCATCGATCGATGATAACAACCACGAACCCGAATTTTCTCTATCCCACGAATCGCAGGAAACGAAACCGACGTGCAATAATTCGCTACCGTTACCGTTACCGAGAAGTAAAGGAAACATGGTTACCAACTTGATCCGCGAATACAGAATTCTGCTATAACCAGTTGAGTGCTTACCGACACTGAATAGAAGCACAGACGAGGATCAACGCAGTCGGTCATACGTCCAGCCTCGAAGTTTAAACACGACGAAGAATAGCATGCAACTGAGGCAGAAAGAGATAGGCGAAAATTAACTACGAGCCTGGTCCATGTTGTTCACATTGAACATTCTCCACGAACTACGCCTTTTAGCCATGGCATTCGTGTTTGGATCGATTTCCGATTCTCCAGTTCCGTATGATATTGTTGGCAAAAAGGTGAAACGGATGTTCGCCCACAAACCACGCCTCTCGTCCATGGAACTCGTGTTTGAGTCGATTTCCGATTCGGATTTGAAAATTTGCCGTCTAATTTGATTGCCTTATTCCTTTTTAAATATGAAACTGATCACGGTGCCATCTATACGAGATCGCTGGCCATTTGTACGATGTTAAGTTTATCCAACTCGGTAAAGGCATCGACTCTCGCAAATACCAACTCTGAGTAAGGATACCGACTTGGAGTACGTGTACCGACTCTCAGTCTCGTGGTAACGAACGACGTTACGAATCTTCGATAACATTGTTTTACGGCTTATCTTTATGCCACACTGGATAAAGAATATTACCAGAGGAATAAATGATTTTTGACATTATAAACGCTACCGGATAGTAGGATTCGTAGGTAAAATTTCACGTCCATGTCAAAATAAAAGTATAAAATTGAATATAAAATTGAAATAAACTCCTGTTATGCTATTCGATATAATATGTAATTAAATTACAAGTAAAATGATAAAGAACGATGTAACTGATCATTTGCAACAGGATACGTAGCAATGTACCTCCATAATATGATATAATAGTGACATACGTCCCTTAGATAATTGAGAAATTGCTCCAAGAAAAGCCAGCTGACTAATGAATTAATTACATTAATTAATAAAGAACTGTAAAGAACACTTGTTGAAGATGAACACTAACGCGAATCAACAAACTGTAGATGCTTGATTCGTTTAAAAGGCCAAGCATTGATAATTGACACAGTGGGATAACAAACGTTTATACGAGTATTTCTATAATTAGTGATTGAATATTAGCGGTATTTGTAATAGTTAAAAGTTTTGAGGTGAAACTAACGATACGTTTAAGCTAAAACAAACTGGTAATATCTCGAGTGCATTTAGCATATCCTTATTCAATTCTACTGCAAGTGTATTAAGTATTAGATTTGGGGAAAAGGAATCCACTGTTTTTATAATTTTAAATGGATTTCATTTTCTCCGGCCTAATGTAATTTATTGTTCGGGAAAAAGAAATTCATTTAAAATTATAGAAATAATGGATTTCTTTTTCCCTAACCTAATATATTCGTATTCTTTCTTCCTTTTATTTTCTTCCTCCATGCTTTCCATATAAATTCCTTATAAATTGAATAGTTTCTTACGTATATGAAAATTCATTTCACAAATTACACGAGTGCAAAGAAAGGAGGTTACGAGAAAATAAAACGCATGTTAAACATCATTAGTAGCACGAGTAGTAATAACAAGTATACAATAAAACGAAATAGAGAAGCGTAAGGAAATGTTACAACATATAAATAAGATGAAATAAAACGATAGTGATAGTACACAATGATATAGTTAATACAGGTTAAGTAACATCCCAATTTCTATTCCTTTTCCGTTTTCTTCTTTTTGCAAATGGAAAATATCAGCGGACATCCAGATTTTGACATTTTTCACTCGTCACAATCGTATCGATAAATAAGTGGGACAATTCATATTTATAATATAACGCTGTAGAGCGATAGGAAATACCGTGCATTTATCAGAAAAAGCCGATATTAGAGAACTTTTCGTTCGCTTTTCCTATAGGAATAATTAATCGAACGACGATTACGTCCTTTTACGAACGTAAGCTAGTTCAATTGCGATTTTCCAGATTTTTATTTTACTATTGCGGGATGGGCGAATGGATCGATATCGAATGATTATTGCTGCGACTGATGAGGGTAATACGGATCGTAAGAATTACTAAATAATCAACGAGTAATGAACGAACGATGATTTCGGGAAACACTTTGAGAACCTTCGAACGTTTAGCAACGAGTAGTACGAACGAGCATAATGGGGACGTCAAATGATGCGAGAGGCAGTGTTAGAATCACGGTAGCAGGGAATTAGAACGAGAATTCGAGTATAAGCGTGTCAAGGCGATTTCGCGTAAAGCGCTTATCGTGTATCAATCTACATTTCGTAATGAATATTTTTACGTTGAAAGAGCTGTTGCTGCTTTGCCCACGCTAATCCTACGTTATGGCACAGAGAGATGTACGACGTATTTGACTGAATGTAGTCTGTTTGATTCGATGTTCCGATTTAGAGTGTCTTCTATCTCAAGTTTCCGTGTATTACGTAGTTTCGGGATATACGTTCATTGAAGGTTGCGACATACGAATAGTGATTGCGTGTTTTTCTATTGGTTTGGTATTTGTTAGGTGTGTGTGTGGGGGAGGGGGTGTTCCGGAGATGGATGTTTAAACAATTCGGTTAAATAATTTATCGGTTCTTACCAGAATTTAGTGCAAGTGGTGTTTGGGTAGTTGAGTATCTACGAGTCATGATACACTGGTAATAATTAACTCGTGGCGCTTGAGTCATTCTGCTAATATTAACCCTTTGACTACTGTGGACGCCTATAGGCGCTCAGAAATTTTGCGTTTGCGATAATGAGAGCGCCTATAGGCGCTCGTTGCAGTTTGGCTTTCTGACACGGAGGGCGCCTAAAGGCAGCGCGAAAATTATATCGGTATTTATTCCCATAAGTTAACCCTTTGCACTCGACAATCTTTTGGTCACAGAAAAATGGTAATTCGAAGATTTTCTGGCATTCAGTCGACGATATTCTTAGAATCGTAAATAAGAAATTGAAGAAAAATTAAAACGTAGAATTATTTTACCTCGACGTTCACCCATTGTTGGGTAAATTTAAATTTGGTATATTAATTAACATTGATATTTAGAATCTAATTAAATGGCGACTGATTGCAAAGGGTTAAACGAGAGGTAACGCTAATTTCATTGGTACATACTCCAGTAGTCACCTACTAATTCGGTTCAAAGAAATAAATAATATTGTTTTAATGTAGTGAAGTTTAGTTATTTTATTGTTGAATGACGTTTTCACAAAAATTCCTCCCTACCCAAAAGTTTGCCGTTCTCGGCACACATCGTAACTTAATTTCTGCCTTATGATACGATCGGTGTGTATCAAAATCTGCCGTAGTCAAGGGGTTAAAAGAAATTGTGAATTTCTAGTATCTAGTTCTATATAGAAAATTTTGTTTATATGTTCCAAGTTATTGCGTATGCTTCCTACCTAATCGTATGTGTCCATAGGCATCAAACAGCGATATCAAAGTGAATGACGATGCGAGCTAATAACCGATGAATTAGTGTATTGAGTTAAATTACGTGTCTCCAAAGCCAACACAGACATGGTAAATAGTGACATCAATGATAGCATGATATATTATTACCGACTTATTACACACGACTGACGAAAAAAGGAAAGGAGAAGAAAACGTGAGTGTTGATTTCGATGGGTGACTGTTATCTGTTTCATATATTCGGGAGTGGCTCATGAGAAAAGAGTTAGTCGTGAGATGAAAGATATGTGTTATGAGATAGACGTATGAGAGAAACAAAAGCTGAGTTCGTAGTAATAGAAGAGAATTTCAATCAATATACTTATTACATTATTTTATATCTTATAAATATAATTCTTTAGTTAAAATATTTAAGTGTCATCGTTTATGTGGTATTGCTAAATATAGATTTTAACATATTTTTATGTGTGCATAGAATATCATTATCAGCGAATTTAGGATGCTATGAAAGAAGAAAGGACGCATGAGAGAGTAAATGGAAATGTTAGTTGCAATTGAGAAATTATTACGAGAGATTCTTTGAAATTCTATAAATTCCTTCTATACTATTACGCGATCCATTTTTTAAGTTTATAATCAATATTTATTATGATTGAATAAATATTATACATTGTCCATTATTAACATTATGAAATCCATAAGGAAAAAAAGGAAAACCGAAGGTTGTTTTTATATGAGAAAGTAAGCGTAATTTTTAAAGGGAAATCCTTGCTGCCATTAGCATTTGAAATCAGAAATTACTGTTCTGTAATTTAAAATAATTCGTATCTTCGTTTCATTCGTTTATTTCCATTTATATTCCGGCAATTTCATAAATTGTACTTACAGGACGGGAAGGAAAGAAATAGATTTGGCGAACGCTAGTAATTTATCGTTTTTTCCATGACCGGACGCGAAATGCGCGATTATGAAAATGATGATTGGTGGAGCATGAGCGTTCGAACGTGTGAACACTTTGTAAGGTGGAAGCTTGATTAATCGCGATACTTTTTACGCTTGTCGCGAAGTATCGCGTTATTGTTAATTCTCCGTAACGTATCACCTCGGAAACACCATCGATCAAATTTTCCACCATGCTCGTACGTCCGAAAGTAGAATATCTTACTACTCCAAACCATGATGTATCAAAGGTAGCTTTCTCGCCTCGATTATTTCCACTTTCTACATCGTACAGCTGTTTACGATCTATCCAGAAACGAAATTTTTATCTGAATATTTGCCGATAACTTGCCGGTTCGTTGATAAAGCAATCTTCTCTTATATCTACTCGCGTTTCCATAAGTTCCTTAGTTTCTTTCAATTTCTATACGACGAAAAAAGTATGGAAAGGACCTTTTCGAAGCTAACTCTACGATATTCACATCACATAGTCGAGAAGAAGTAACTTGTCGACGAATTCGTAAATTTTTGAAGACCATTCGACAGATTCTCAGAATCTGTTCTAATTATTTTCACGACATTCTCGAATTTGAAAAATATCGAACCGATTCGTATAATTTATCCTGGAAGGTTTCGAGAGCTGATAAGCTTGATCGTCTTTAAGGAAGCTCTGGTAACGTTGTAAGCACGAAAACGAAGCTTTCGTTCAAGTATTCGTATAAATTGTCCAATTTCGATGCACGTTCCCCACGTGCTCGTTGTTTAAGCTCAATTGCCCAGCTAGCAATCGTTTGCGAGTCTTTCCTTGTCAATGGGCCGAGGAAAATCACCGAGGGATGGAAAAGTGGGAAAAGAGTTGATGGCTCTCCTCCGTGACGATGGCGGTAGAATGCCCGATCTCCTTCACTCGTTACCTCCGTCTACGAAGGTACAAAGATTTAACCACTTTGGTCGTCGATGCGAGTGCGGTCAGATTTCAGAAAGATTTGTCCGTAATGCCTGTGAGTGGTTATTTGCTACGACTGAAATGGACGAATAATAAAATATATGAAACGATAAACGGGAACGAAGTGTTCGGTATAGCTTCTTCTAGAGTGAAATAATCTTTCTAATTTGTCGATGATAATCACTCGTTGATGTTTTTTATTTGCATAAGTATATTTTTTACCGCGATTAAACTGTATACTGTTACTTCTCTGTACGTTAAACGTCGTGACTTCTTTATCTCAAGTTTTTACCTCCATTTCGTTTAGACGTTTACATTGCATTTCCGAAATATCACACGCGTTCTTTTAATCCACCTCTCGAAATTACGCGATATCTATTAATAATAATATTAATAATTCTATTAATAACGTGATAATTCCAACAATACGCCACACACGCCAAACAATCGCATTACACGTATATATACGAAACTCTCTATCATTGTTGCTAATAAAGCTGCCGCGTAAAACGAGAATTCCGCGACGCGAGAATCGCGTGGGAACCAACGTTAACGTCAGATATCTCGACGTGTCATTTTCGTTCGCGGACCTAACGGAATACAGGCGAGTGCCATATTATCAACGGGAATTTCTCCGAGCAAGCAAGGGTGATCTTCCCGAGAGTTCGTGTACTCGCATCAGCAACGCGGCGGATCAGCTAGAAGACCGTACACAATCCGCATGGTCGATTGTGCATCCGTACAACACACGGTACATTCTGCGCCAAATCCGTTCGATCAGTCCGATGTGAAAGGTGTTTCCAACCACCGACCGCTACATGCTCTTTTACATCGATTCCTGGACGCGTGTACAAGCTGGTTACCTTCTAAAGGCACACGGAAGAGCTGCACGATAGGAGCGATAAAGGGGTTGCAAGGAAACGTGGCTATCCCATTTCGGCGGATTTCAAATTGCTCGAACTAGACATTGCGCAAGGTTGTTGAAGACGAGGATTAGCGAAATGTCGGCCGAGCGAGTCCTTTCTGGTCCAGGAGATTAACTAAGCCACGAATCGCATGGTGTCGATATTTGGCTGCTAATGAGAAACGCAGTCCTCTATGCCGAGAGTAAGAATTTGTTAGGGAGCAATGCAGTAGGACTATTGTTCCTCTGTGATCGCGTTCCAATGTTAATTGCATCCTTGAATCGTGTCTTCGCTGTGTTCGATTTCAAAGACGCGTGGAATTGTAGAAATGAAGTAGTCGAAATAGTCACGATCGTAACTGTTTATCAATGAGTAACGTTGGAAACATCTCCAAAATCACCGAACATCAATCTAGGATTATAAGGTTCCAAGAACGAATCGTTGAGAGGTTGCAATGCAATGGAATTATTTGGTGAAAAATGGTGGAAGAATATGATCAAGCACAACGTCTCCAGAAAATGGTAAAGTTTATTTTTAACGTGTACTTTTCACTACAACGTGACTGTTTATATAAACATTAGATTAGATTTGGGGGTTCAGGCGAACTGTGTCACGTATCCTCTCGACATTCTCTCACGAGTTGGTCAGTCGATCTGGTGAGGCAAAAATATATATTCCTTGAGTAATGAAAGATTTAAAAGAGAATAGGTAGTTCGCAATTATTTTACAATTACAAACCCATAATCCCACTAAGCAATGTAATCGAGTAGTAATAATTCGGATTGGGAAGAAACTAGCAATTCTACTCCTCACATGAATAATCAAACACAACGTCATCGATACTGTAATGTATATTCAGTTGTAACATTACTATGAGATATAGGATACGCCTGTGTTTCATTCGTTTGAGGCGCCAAGACGCCGACCGTTGCTTTACGTATAATAAAAGCTTATTATCTCGGCGATATTTACGTTACGGAAAAGTAATAATTCGAAGACCTGACAAATTAAGACGTAGCATTATTTTATTTCCTTTAGTTAAATATAGTTAAATATAGAATTAAATATAATAAGAAGAAAGTGTTGGTTTATTTCATAACGATTACTATACTTATCACTCTTCTTACCAGAAATAAGGCTGTAGCGTAGGTAGACGGTATCGGATAATCGTTTTCTCGAATCTTTTTCTGCTAATTTCTAAGCACGAATCACTTTCGAAACCTGATCGACGACCATCGTTATTTGCCGGTATTTTTCTTCGAACGATTCTAAATTCGTTAAATGTTTACGAATAGGTCGACGGTATAGACAACAGACACGAAGTTGCCGGTAATTGTTTGCCGGCCCAGTCAATGAATTATCGAGGCCTTGGGAGCAAGAGAATGAACTAATGCTGCCAAACTACAACGCATCGATAGCGACGCCTAATCTGTTCCTGTTTATAGAAATTTATCGATGCGAAATCCGGTGCCAACTATGCAGGGACGCCTGGTTCCCCGTCTATAGCCGAGTGGTGTTAATGTCCCCCAAAGTGTTCCGTGCACGTGTTATTAAAACACGGTCGGCCAACTGACACCGGAACCTGCCACCGGAGAACATTCTGGCAGACATTAAAATGCGAGAAAAAGTCCTATTTTCGAGGAACGATATCGTGAAATTAAAATCGTGCAATTTCTCGGAAACGGAAAGAAATGTTACAAGTATCGAAAAATTATTTGCCACTACAGAATAATAACAAAAAATCGCGCGAAAGTGCTCGTTATTTCAGCTACGACTTCAAAAATGGTGTACGAGTAATTTTAACGCGGTTCAAAATTCATGCGTCGTTAACGGGCCAATTTTCATAGCATTTTTGGCAAATTCGAACATTTATATCACGCAGAGTAGTGGATTTCGCAACGGGAGTTCTTTACAAAGAAGGATTTCCGCGTAAGTTAGAGAAGAGACCTGACTTGCATACCGAATGATAATACGAAAAGTACTTTCTTCCCGCGAAATCCCATGCTCGAAGAAGAGAAACGTGAAGATTAGTGCGCGTCTCGTGCCATTCTTAAATACAACGTGCTCCGGGTAGCCGGTGTGATTCTTTATACCTTCACGCAGCGAGCAGGTTCCCGTCTGGACATTGAGAAATAATTGATGTCGGAATCGTGCAAAATGTTTGCGGATTCCGTAACTCGCACAGAGAGGGCGTCTTCCGTGTTTTCCTTAACAGTCGTGGCCGTTAAAGACTCTTAACGCGTCGCATCCGTTAATTCCAGTTAATCCCACAATTTCCTGCCAACGGAGTTCTACGACATCTCGATTCCTCGACACACGTTGGTGTATATTACGAAATCGCAACTTCCATTTTTTCCACTTATTCCTATATAACGCATAAATTGGACAAAGATTCGAATCGAAGAATCGTATGGAAACAATCGCTCGTAGTTTAAACGTATCTGAAATCTGATGATTCGCTAAGCAACCCCTTTTACACAGAGGAAAAGAGTTACCTCCGCGAATAGAAACCACGATGTATTCGTAATATTCGTTAAACGTTATGGGAAATATTTGAAACGATATCGACGTGTCGCCGAGGCGTTTTAAGCGAAATATTAAAATACCTAGGACTCTACGAACCGTTCCTTCGACTAAGACAAGAATGGTCGTCAAAAATGTGCCGCTCGGTGTTTTCAGGCCGATGCAAACATCTCGCGAACGTTTAACACCGTTGGCTCGTTTCAGCCGTAAATTCCCCGGATTCTCAGCGAACGTGGGATCTCCTGTCACAATGTCCTCAAAGATCGTATCGCGTTAGAGAGGGCTTGCGTGGCAGCTGACCCAACGACAACGAGAGCATTCCTACACCGTTTCATCCGAGCCAGTCAGGGTACGAACGCGTCAAGTAGAAGTGGTCTGCGCGTAATCCGTCCCCGCCTGGCTCGCAGTAAGAGCCAGGCGCATGCGTCGGTGGGATATATTAAGCAGCAGATTCATGTCGCGCCGCATTCGTGTAAACGCGACTAGTCCATGTGCATCCGACGTCGACGCGTGCACGCTGTTTCACTCGACGTCGAATAGACGCGTACCACGGCATATTAATCACGCACGTGTTTCTCATGGATCGGCCATAATTGCCGTCTAGTGATTTTTCGTCGAGTTAATCACAGATACATTCCTACTTCGGGCTACTCTTACCGGTAAACTCGGAGGAAACAGTAGCGAAAAATGCGACAGACAAGCGAGAACAGTGTATACCGGATCAGAATGACCGTCAGTAGCGAGAATCGACGCAAGATCAGACGTGCGTTCCAGTGTGGTTGCGGTAACCGAGCTTGCGACACGGTACGCGTCCAGTCGCGTTATTGAGAATCTCGTGTAATAGCCTGTGAGACATTTCGACTTTTGTGGCTGTGTGCATCCTTGTATCAACAATTTGTCGACGAGATTCAACGCGAGTTTTAACGATTCCTTCTACCGACAGATTCGCAATTCGTCGAAGGACGTTACACTTTCTGCACGACGTCGCAGTGCGTTATTCGTAAATTTGCCGTGGATGATTAAGTTTACGAGAAAAGTTCCGCGTTGCGAGTAGCCGCTTCTCGTTTGGCAATTTGGTTCTTTGGTAACATTTATCTTCGACTGTTACGAGTGAAGTTTGGTTCACTCGGTGAGTGTGAATGATACAGTAAGGACTCGAAGGACTCGAAGAAATTGCGTAACACGATCTGGTGAAGTGCCGAAACAAGGATATACGGAGCAGAGTGAGAAAGGAAATCATAGTCCGATCGTAAGATCGATTTGGCAGGACTTAAAAGGCTTGTGACGAGTGGAAGGTATCTGTTAGTAATCAACGTCGAGAACGAATCAACGAGATGTTAAAAATGGTGCGCCATTGGTTTCCCATCTTGATACTCGCTGACATCGTCTTGATAATCGAAGGGTCCGCGGTCGCGCAAGGTATGTATAACCATCGTAAAAGCCCATAGAACCCTACAAACGCATTTGTTCGATATACGTTCTTCGTATTCGCCGGAATTGCCAGTTCAAAAGCTCTCGACGCGATACGTTTGCATGGCTTTCGAATATTCAACGAACAACGTGGAAAGATTTCAGAGGTTTTAACGTCTACACTATTCCGAATACGTGTCCATGTGCGTGGAACGTGAAAGTTTCAGAAGAAAGTCCATTACGTTTCACGATTGATACCTCAACATTTTTTCCCAATCATCGGTTCAGTATTTCTCGATACGTTTCTACTAACAAGCCATCGAAAAGTCTGGATTTACACGACTAGTGGCTGCAACCTGTCGCGCGTGTTAATTTTCAATCGAAATCGTAAACAATTATTTCTTAACGACTCTGAATAACGACCCCATTTTCCTATCGACGATCTCTTCGAGCGTAAAAAGACAATACGGTTAATTTTGACGTCTGAATAACTGGAAATATTTGAAACGCTACACAAAGAGTAATCCGCGAAGCACTCTGAAAAGCGGATCAACTTGTTCTAAAGTTTCGAAACCAGAAATTTTGCTTGTAACGTTCAACTTTCTGAATTAAGATTTCCTCTTGGCGAGCGAAACGCGTTAATGAGCAATGTTATATACAGGGTAGAGTCTCGTTGATGCGTTTACCAAGGCGGAACATCACAGAGCAAACCACGCGTGGCACGTGTCACGAATAACGATTCAAGTTGCTCCCGACCAGATACAAAGCCTTCTTTCGATCCCAGNATTTTGCTTGTAACGTTCAACTTTCTGAATTAAGATTTCCTCTTGGCGAGAGAAACGCGTTAATGAGCAATGTTATATACAGGGTAGAGTCTCGTTGATGCGTTTACCAATTAAACAAGGCGTCAATGCCGAGACTCGAATCCGCCGGAAAATGAGACGGTTGTAACAGCAGGGACAAGCTGTGGCGAAACAAATCATCATAAACCGTAATTATACAATCACAGCAACACTTTTGTTTAGTGACCACGGCGGAACATCACAGAGCAAACCACGCGTGGCACGTGTCACGAATAACGATTCAAGTTGCTCCCGACCAGATACAAAGCCTTCTTTCGATTCCAGATGTCTCTACTGTTTCGTCGCGAAACAAATATAGAAATTTGACGAGATCTCAGAAAGGAAAGCTTGGAATACCTGTGCTCGAGTGTGCTACGATAGATTTTTCAACTCGCGAAAACGATCCTGTAACGTCTCTTACCGATCAAATACGTATGTTACGGTAAATCTGACGAATTCTTGAATATTTACTTAGTACTAACCGCAGGGACATAGTTTTATGTTAGATAAAATGGCTATTTTAAGTCACGTGGATGCAACTTTAAGGACTCAAGTGAAAGATCTAAGTAGGGAAAAAATTTTACCATTAGAACTCGTACGAAACAGTTACGCATGAAAAAACAAACTAAACATATGTTCTAGAGAAAAAAACATTTCTCCAAATAACGTTCATCGCTGCAATTACGAATTATCAAATATTTTGAGTTTACTTATTTAGACGTATTACGAGATTTATTAACTGTGATTATATACGACAACCGGCAATTATACATAATCACCGGATTAATCGCTTTTACGGTAACACGAGTATCTCGTTCTGGAATTGATACGACGAAGGCGAGAAGATAAAGTCTAAAATCTCCTGAAAACAGTTCGAGCGGCGGAAAGGTCTTGGTATTTAATAGAGCAAGCGTGAATTAAAATGCAAATTTGTGGGGATACGAGTGGCAAAATCGACGCGATCGTGCAAGTGGCCCGATCTTTAGACGACAAGCAATTTTCAACACCACTGGAGAAGCTCATTCATCATCGTGTACTTCGCACAGACGCATTGTCCGCATCACGTGCACGCACTTCGCGAACGTTAAATCGATTCTCGTTCACGCATGATTTACCGCAGCGGATTAAATCACGAAGTGACCTAGCGTGGTTACTTCTCCTCTGTAATTGTATTTCCAATTCTCGTTCCACGGATAAGCTCCTTTGCCGTAAAATTTGCATTTGCGGAAACACGGGATAGTCCGTGTGTCACGGCGCAAGTGGAGTCAGAGAGATTCTACGATTCGGAACAGGACGAGGATCAAAATCAATGAAAATACGTCAGAACGTTTGCGCTCGAAAAGAAAAACATACTTGAAAATCAGTGTCGTAGTTACGATTTTGACTTTCATCGGTAGTAAATAATTCACCGGAGAGATCGTTGTATTATGTGAAAAAATCATTCGCACAACGACTTCCGGATCATCCTGTATGACATATGAAACGAACAATCGCGACGCTTTAAGAAATAACAACGTTGTTCTATGAAAATCTAGTCGTGGTAGAAATATGGTGTTTCGACTATGGAACAACGTCGAGAATCACAGTGTTTACCTCGGTTCCTTGAATTTAACCAGTTAAGTGTGTTTGACGACTATATCCGTCATAGAGGTATGGCAAAATTTTGTGTCACGACAACTATATCCGTCATGCGTAAAATTTTGTTACAATTTGATATTTAAATTAGTTTTCGCCAAAATTACAAATTATATTCGTAAAGTTTAAAATGTTTAGAGGTCAATGCGAAATAAAAAAAGCAAATGAAAATTATAACTCAATATTTCAACAGCGTCATTTACTCTGTGTTTGACGACTATATCTGTCATCGCCTGATTATCGCGACACACACTGGGTGGTGCTTTGTAAAGAATTCGCCACACTTAACTGGTTAAATATACACGCGAGTTATTAGATCGTTCGTAATTTTCGAAAAATGACAGGAGACAAGTCGATCGAGGAGAAAAATTGCCATAGAATCGATATACGCGAGATTTCCAAGCGAGTTTCAAATGCATCACACCGGAATGCTTTACTTCGCGATTTCTGAGCGCGGAGAAAGAATACGCAACTGTGTTGTTTATCCCCCTTCGTGGCGATTTCGTTCTGTCCCATCGGATAGTGTCACGTGCCAGGAGTCGTTTAGCGGTTGCCTTTTCCCCAGGAATCGGGAGAATTTTTAGAAAGAACTTGGCCCCCGATACGCCGTGACACTGTTTTGCTTTGCCTCGCCGAGCAGCATTGCTTCCTTTCGCGTATCTACGGCCAGTAGCAATCGAAGAAAAACTTGCTAAATCTACCTCCGGACAGAAGATCGTTCGGAACTTGTTTCTTGGCAACGGTAGGAGTTCCATGGAACTAGTTTATGCGACGAATTCGCATACGGAAGCAAACGTTTCTGCAAGTACTCGTAATATTATGAAACGATGCAAAGGAAAATTCTACAGAGCTTGAACCGCAACTTCGATTAATTTAGCAAAGTACGAAATACTAAATGTCGGTAAATCGTGCTACGTTACATTTACAAATATACATGGGTTATTACACGCGAAGTCTGTTCGCCAGCGGGTCGAATTAATCGAAAAATTGCCGAGGCGTAAATTTTGCCGTTACCGTTATGGGTGTAAAAGGAGGCGTGCAGCGAAGAAAAAGCATCCATGAAAGCATTACGAAGTTTCTTATTATTAACAGGCAATAAATAGCTTTAGGACTCGTGGTAATGAAACTTTGTCTTCATTGCTCCAAGGAAAATTGCCAAGAAGAATTTAACTATCGTTAAACTGCGATTGCAAGAAACTTATTCGCTTCTTATCCCTGTCGAAAGGAACTCCCGGTTACATATGACCTCGATAACTTTCGCACTTTCCGAGACACGATATTCAAAGTATCGTCAACTGTTTCGTCGCGTGATTAACTTTTCTACTCGTTCAAATGGTCGTTCCAAGCGAATTCGTCGGTTTTAAACGATATCAAACTACGTTGTTCTATTTCTGCACGCGTCGGACCGAAGAAACCATTTCATTTTTATCAGATACCAACCGATTTATTATTACGATCACGATAATATTCGGAGCCTGTCGTTGCGTGCAAGTCTCAAGGTGCAGTGCTAATATATTTGAAACATTTTCAAAAATCGCCACGCGATACTGTCGATATTTATGTTACCTATCCCCGAATGGTATCCCATGGTTTCCTTTCCCTCCTTCCGATACCTCCTCCTCCTTTTCCAGTTCACAATGGGGTTGAACGTCTAACAGACACTGCTGATAGATTTACAACTACGGCTCTTCAAAGCTGCTCTCATAATGGAACTTACATTTACCGTGCCATCCGAGTCATCGTAAATTGTCCTCTTATAACGCTGAGAACGTTCAGGAAGAAGCCGAAGGGACATCGCAATTGCCAAGATGTCGCTATAGCGAGTTTAGGTTGCTCGGAGAATGTCAAGTAATTTTTTTCAGCAAAAATCCCAGTCCATGATGATTGATGCTTCGGGTGTATACACGCCGCGATAAAGAACCTGTAATTCATGGTTCAATTGCTTCGGATAAGGGCTTCTTTGTGCGCTAATCCCGACGAGTATGATTGTAGAGCGCGTATAATACGTTGGTGGACGAACCGCAATTAAAAGACCATCCCAAATTACCTATTCATTTCTGCTTCTCGTTTTTTCCCTCTTTTTTTTTTAATCGCCCACGATTCTTTCCGACCATATCAAACATACAGATTACCCTGGGTTTCCTCTTGTATTTTAATCAGTGTTTGCATAGCAAGAACTAAAACTGCAGTTTCACCGAACTTTTGATGAAAGTCTTACTGCTGATCCCGACCATTGCTTTCATATTAACGATACGCTTAAAAGCGGTGCTTCCTGAGCGATAAATTCGCATAAATACACGCGTAACATGCGAATATACGTATGCACTAAATGTAATTAACGTAATCGTTTAACTTGTTATAACCAATTTACCCGATAATTAACCCAGCAATCGTGTATTCAATATCCTCGTTTCTCTAGCGTTGTAAAACGAAGAGAGATTGAAAAACTAGCCATTATCGGTGGAAACTAACGATCGATTAATTACTAAACGGCAAAAATTGGAAAGAAAAGTCGCGATGACGCGATTGCACAGTTGCATATTTCGGTCGAGTTCGTGTACGCTGCTATTGTAATTACTCGACGCATGATCAGTTCCAATTTCTGAAAAAAGCTTAGTCGGCAGGGCAAAAAGTCGAAACTGCCGCGAGAAATTTATCGCGCAGTTTCGTAGTCACAGACACATAGGGAAATTCATTTCGCCTGTCCCTCTTTTTCACCGTTAGCGCACAGATTTTTTCCCATAGGTTTGCGTTTCACCCGTTACCATGTTGTTTACAGGCGAAATACGGTTTCACGTTGAATATAAATTTCTCTCACTCGTCGATCCGTTTAAGAACCGTTCGAATTCCCGCCTAAGTCAAACCGAGGGCACGAAGTTGCGAAAATTCGACACGATGCTTGTCCTATTAAACTCGTCGACGAGAACGAACGTGACTATCCTTTTTCTTCGAGCAAGATTTGTAGGAACGCATTCAACGATGCGCTGGTAATTTTTCACTCTTTGCTGTTCCTACCTCTAGCGAGGATTTCGAGTCAATGGGGGCCAAGTTTATGATTTCGCGAGTCCCATGACTCGCGGATCCCGTTTATGATTGGGCTTGGAGAAAGAGGACTGTTCGTTGTCGACGAGATAACGAAAAGGACCAATAAGCAGTACTGCGTGAAACTGTCGATGTTATTTCATTTTCCAACAAGCACTTTTCCTCGGATTCGCGATAAACCCTGTTCGCGAAATTTCAACTGATTCGTTTCGATTTGATTTTATGCCTCTTCTCCATTGTATCCAAATCAAAATGGTGGATCACTAGCACCAGTGAAATGTTTATAATGCGAATGAAATTCAGTCACATCCGCGCATTATTTTAACGCTAACTAATAGACGCATCCGAAAGTTAATTTGCACGTTGTCGGCCATATTGGCACGCTTCGATGATACTTTCTCGATTCAGCTCTCCGCGACCGCATTGAAAATATTCTTTATCTCTGCACGTTTCTATAGCTACGAACAATACGTTTGCCCGGCACGCAGTCGTAAAATTAATAATATTTCCGCGGTGTAAATTTGTATCCTTACTATAGTTTCTCCTTCATCCGCTTTTGAAAGTAATTGCAAGATTGTGGGAAACGAATCCTAGACTCGATTCGATATTCTTCGGTAAATAAATAATGCGCTATATCGGAAATATTCAATGAACGTGTGTATATCCTCTTCAATATATACATATCCGATATATTCAAGTAGTTCTTTGAATTTGCACCCCACTGTTATAAATGCAATCCTCTGCGACCGAATATATTTTTATTCTAAAGACATACCAAGTTCATAAGCACGGATTTATCGTCGAATCAGTCGAATATTACAAGTAAAACCTTTCACCTTTTATCCTCTTTGTCTCCAGTTTTCGGAAGACCTGCGTGGTCCTAAACAGGCAGTTCTGATTGTTTAATAAACGTTTGTATATTCTTCTACCGTTTCTCCACTGACTGACTCCGCTGACATTCTATTTGCATTATAACCACTGAACATTTATGATAAATCATGCTCTTCTTGAATTTCTACGATCGGTTGCGTTGAATCACGGCTACAATGTGGCTTTCTTATCGCATAAGAACCTACAAATATCGAACGCGATACACGCGTTCTGCTCTCTATATTGCACCATATTGTGCTTCTTCATCGTTTCCAACTGTGTCGCGGTGGCTTACGTGTCAATCTTTTATAGGTGTCCGCTTATCTCAATGGATTTTCCGATCGTTTAACGCGAAGAGATATCCACCCGTTATTCCGTTGTTTAACCGTAAATTGCGAACGTTAGATTTCGAAGAAAATGGAGCCGTTCTACCCGTCGCGATGAATTTCTCACGATAGAATGGATAGGAACGACAATACAAACTTTACTGTAGGATAATTTTCGGTTTGACCATCGATATCGATAAACGAAACGGAAGTGAAACGGGTGGTGATAAATCGAAACTGAAGGGAAATGCGAGTCTAATTTGCGCAACACGATTACAGGGGTGAAATTAGCACACGCGATCGTTAAATGTTGACAGTTGTTATATGTAACATAAAATCAAGACTCGTAATTATTGCGCGATAAAGAGAGCAAGCGAGACACATTCAGAGTATCGATGTTTCATTGTTGTAGGAATGTCGGGTGCGCGACAGAAAGAACGTGCTTTTAATAACATAAAAGTGATTTATTAAAACCATGTTCTGAAAGCTAATCGCCCACGCTCTCTGAACAACTCGATCAAAACAGTAATTAAACTCTGAACTAACTGACTGACTTACTCCCTCGTGTAAAAGAATAAAAGATGTTAAGATGAGTTAAGATAAATGTCTCGGAAATTACAAGAACACGCGACAGATAGTAATACACTAAGATATAATCGCGATAAAAATAAAAACAAGCCTAAGCATGGAAACCGGGGTTTCTCGAATTTATCTACTCGAAATAGAATTTGACTGGGAATTAACCCCTTGACTACGGCAGACTTTGAGAATGGCAAACATTGGAATGTATTTCTCTGAAAACGTACTTCAATAATCGAAAAACTGAATTTCACTAGAATGAAACAATATTATTCACCTCCCTGGACCGAACTATTTAAATATGTATCATAATATTGAAGTAATATTGAAACAATATATTTTTATTTCTCTGAACGGAACTACTTGACTATGTATTGTAATATATGCATGTATGTATGTATTTTAATATTAAATATTACAAATTTAATATCAACGTAAAGCTTTCTTTACGAAATGTCTAACAGCCTGATAAACTTCGAGCGTCTATAGGCGCTTTCAGTGTCACAATCAAACGGGAAATTGCTGTAGGAACCCACAGTGGACTGGGGATTAATTCGAGACATTGGTACTCTGCGTTTGCGGATTGTTCCTTATTAAAGCGTGCAAATTGTCGCGTACCTTCTGAAAGATTTCGCGAAGCTCGACGCGTTGACGAGGGGAAATCGAACGGAGAAGTGGAGAATTGCGGGACCGGGAATGCATTGGCAGTGCATCAAAAAGATAAGAAAGGTTACTCGGTGCGCGAACACTCGGATGGCAGAGAAAAAGAGCAGAATGGACCATTGCTTTGCTAACGGTGTGCATAAAACTGTCGCAGCCGATACATAGGTGGTAGGACAAGCCGATGTATCGAATGGCCGTCCGGAGTATAATCGTGATATACAGCCAATATTATGGGACATATAGATACTGCGACAATGCTTTCAGGCGCAGCGGGGTACACGCCGGGGGGGAAGGGTACGTTGAATGCCACCAACAGCGGGGTCGTAGAGGAAAGTAAGATCAAATCCCGGCTCAGGATGTATCAGAATCCCGTTGTTTGAGGCCGTCTACGGCCCTAGTCTTCCGCCATGCTGCGCGGCGAAATTAGACAATTTTTCGGCAACACGCATCGAAGAATAACGGCCGAATCGAAAATTGCAGCGTTTTCGTGTTGCGACAATTTATTGGAACCAGCGAACCCTGCGACGATGGTTGATTTCAGCGTGGAATTTCATTTCCTATCACCCTTTACGAGATGATATCGTGGATATTAACCAGCACATAACGCCAACTGAAGCATATAACATCTCATCTACGCGAGAAAGCTACCAGGTATGATAAACTTGATAACATCATAGCTCGTTGTACGAACCATTCTCGAGATTCTTTAAATTCAACGAAATCGACTAACCTTGTAACTATTTTCTCTTATTGCAAATCTCTTAAAATCTCACACTAGCTATACTTTGACTTTGCACACTCGATACTACAACTGTCACTACCTCACTGATCATTGACTACTCCCCTACTGGCTCTGACTCTGAGTCTCACCACTCGGTCACTGCTCTATCCCTCTTGACACTATTTCCCTTCTTAAGGTCCTACAACCCTCGTTATCGCGTATATCTGGTCCGAGATGGTATGGCGAATAAATATTTGCCAGATTAAAACCATAATATCGTCACGAGTTTCCTCGTATTCGCCCTGTACTCGACCTAACGACACGAGAGAAAGCTACAACTTTCGGAAAATAGCAATCCAGCATCTACTAGAATATTCTGGCGAAAGAATTATCGTGATAGATTGCTACAAAAAAGGGGTGCTTTCCATCGACGTTCCGTTCGGTTGTGATTTGACAGCGAGCGATTAAAGTTTCAAGGTGGAAATCCGTAACAATGTTGTAGGAAGCCAAGATCAGATTTTGCGCATCCTTTTCTCGTTCTTCTAGCCGATTATTTCAATTCAAAATTCTCCTTATGTCTGACGTCGATCCCGATGACGTGCTCTAATCAATCGCTAATTGGCTGATATCGTAACATCTGCAGTACTATTCGCCGTCAATAAAATACCTTACCAACGCGTAACGACTTCCTTCTCCGTTCTAGGAAAGGATAATTGGGTAGCGATCTCATTATCATCGTAGTATTATACTCGATTCTCGCCCATCTCTGTTAAACCGATCGTCGTTGCGCTGAAAATAGAAGATAGGACGCGGGATCGGTGCGAAACTCGATAACGTGATGCGATTGACGCGTTCCTTTCCGCGAGACATCAACGATTCATCGACACGTCCTCCAGATGAAATAATCGTACAACGATTCGGTGTAATTAATCGATCACGCGACAAATATCTGACAGAAGTCCCGGTGTATTTCGCAGGCTACGCGTACGCACGGCGACGCATCGATCAACGTGACACGAGATCATTATTCGATATGAACTACAGTCGCTTGTCCGCTGATTCAATTATAGTGGCTCGTTGGCTGCCGTGCACGTTCCAGTCATGTTTGGAATACTTATACCACCTGCGTTTGACGCCGGTTCATTCATCCAGCCGTGTTAACAAGGATACGAATTTTCTACCAGTTAATGCCGTCGCGGAAATTACTGGCTGGAGCAATGGAATCCGATTTAGAGCGTGCTTTGTAAGCACTACTAAAAATCCAGCTATCGCCACGCTCTATGGGTCATTTCGTACCGGCGTCGCTTCTACGAAACAAACAAACCGCCAATAACGAGAATTATTGAATTACTCGATGGCTAAGGGAATTATTATCTCGCTAATGAACTACGATCCCAATTTAGGATCGGCGTGTAATTTGAAAGTGGGAATAACTTTCAAATATATTGAACAGGTTGAATTCAATTGGTATTTCGCGATACTCGAGAATTTTTCTTTCCCGAATTAGGATAATCCATGGCTAATCCAATTCGATGGATCGGTATTAATCGATCATAAGTAATCTAGCCAGCGATATCTGGACCGTTGAGGTACAATAATTCGAATTACTATCTGTTCGTATCGAAGAAAGCTCGACGAGTGTAAAGAGTTAAGTTTGCCGAAATAGAATAAAATTGAAATGTCGAAATGTCGACGAACAATTTCAACTTTTTACGTTTGTAGATAGAAATTACAGGCACTTGATCGAACGTAACGTGATTTTCCAAAAGGAAATAGAAAGGGAGCTTCCGAATTTTAGTCCCGATTTTCGATTCATTCTCCCGCGAATTCGACAGATCGCGGCACAACGATTAACAACTTGAATTATAAATGCGATAACAGCTCCTTTCTCTATTTTCTATTCTCCTTTGAGTACGGGTGGTTGGGGGAGGAGTGGAGCAGAGGTACCATTATAACTAGTACAGCGTGACGGAAGGTTTTGTTGGGACGAGAAGAGCCATGCCTGGCCAAGTAACGAGGCTATCCAGAGGGATGAAAAGAAGAAACGACTCGAATGAATATTGTACCGCGAGATTGTAATAAGTTGAGAGATACGCCGTCAAAAGTGGAAAGAAGTTCTAAGATTTGTATTCTCGACTACGGCGGCGACGATGCTCTCTATGAATTTCGCTCTTTTGCATTTTCCTTAGTGCACATCTAAAGAAGTGCGCATTCAGTCTGCCTTATGGTTGCCCTCTTGACCGTCTTTAAGAAAAACAAGGAAAAAATCGTGCGGGCACGGTGCGAGAGCAATAAAGATGACAATAGACACGAATCTCGCTGAGCATGTCTTATATTTCTACATCGTCGCGCTCAACTGTTTTACAAAATTGAAATTTTGAGGGGAAGAAACACTATCGGGATTCGTTGTCAAGAAGAATAAGATGCCATCAAAACGACTGTAAAGTTCGGTCGTTTTCTTACAAAGAACCTGTCGTATTAGAATTAGAAAATTGTCTACCTTAGGCAACGCCAGCTTTGTTTTTCGATTATCGAGGTTACTGGCTGTCTGCATCAAGATTGCGTACAAACGATGATGTTGTGCTCCGTCGAAGACGAATAAAATCAAAACGCAATTTCGGCACATTAACCGGATACCATGAGAAAACCACTGGAACCATGAGAAAACAAGGTAACAAAGGTTCACCGTAGCCAGTATACACCAGAAAGCTATATAATTATCTTCGGTGCACGAGATATTTAGCATTGTATAGCAAATACCTGTCCGGCATCGGTATCCTGTGCTATTGACTTTTGTGTCGCGCTTGGCTAAAACAGCCTACAGTCCTATGAAGCCGTAAATGTCCCCAAGAAAATTGTTTTATCGACAATCCCGATAAGCGGACGATATTCGCGTAATGAAAGATCGGGTTACAACGAGTATTGTATTATTTTAAAGAGTCCACAAATTTATCGACACCCAAATCCTCGAGTGTCTCAGGAATTGCGGGAACAATAATTTTACGACACGCACAGTGAAGGATTTATCGAACAACGATTGTAACATAAATCTCTGGCGCACAACTAACGAGTAAAAATTGGTATTCCAAGTTAAAAACTTTTGCCAAATGAAAGTACTCGAAATTCGGTTCAAAACGCAGAAAAATCTTGTCAGCCAGAGAGATAATTACATTAATCGAAATGCAGGTTCAAATTGCTGTTGCGAAAATATATAATTTTTACTAATTAAATATCCTCCTAACGAGGATAGGAAGGAAAATAAAACGAAAGAACACGTGGAAAGTATTCGAAACTTGTGAGCCACCATTTGAAAGTTTCCGTGAAGTTAATTTTTCCAACGTGCCATGAATGCATTAATTATATCCTAAAAAGCACAAAACTAGAAATTAGTCGAGCAAAAAGGCGAAAACACGGTTGTTAGTTTCAACTTTCGCGAAAATTCAGTTTTCCGTACACTTCCTCCATCTCACCCATGTCGCTTTCAGGTTTCGGTTTTGTTTATGCTTAATATGCTATTAGTAACTCATTTCTCAGGACCACATAGTTCGCAAGTAACCGTTGTCTACGATTATTACGTAGTCCCTTGTACGCTTACATTGGCATAACTTGTCAAGCATATTCATTTAGGGTGAGCGACGTTCATTCACGATAGAACCTATATATATATATAATATAAGAGACGCGAGAAACGTGCACACGTAAGTAAATAATAACAAAATCATATGAGTTCATATATTCGTAAATATTATACTTGAATTTCATACAAGATGTTTTCGTCTCTTTGATGAAAAGTTTATTTAAAATATTAAATTTCATAAGTCTCGTCAATATTCCATGTTCAGAGTAAACTAAATCATCGGATAAACAATTTTTCTACTCTTTTGCAACAGCATGTGTACTTTCCTGCGCAACGAAGGATGAAACAAATAATAAAAAGGAAAGAACGATGTAAATCGAGAATATTATTACACTTTATCTCGCACAAGCGTAATTACCAGTTAAATTTTATAATATATGCATCAACCTCCGTTTCTCAAAGTGGCGTAGCGTAAAACATGATCCCTCTATTCGCAGTGGGAAATAACAAATCACTTTGCAATTCGCAGCATCTAGTCCTCATAAATTTTCAATGCGGGTATTATCGATACTCCCCGACTAGCTTTAGTCAGTGCGTTGCTTCTCTAATCTTACCTGGAAGCAGTATAATACTTTGAACCACTCTTGAAACTCATGCAAGCACATAAGTTTATCCGCAAACTGATGCTTTATGTTATAAAACCTACTTGTGGAATATACTTCGAATTCGTCTATGCTTACGTCAATACTCGAGCTTTATACATATTTCCGACGCGCACATAGTTCTGTTTACATAACTTTCCGTCACAAGTACGTGTATTTATGGTATTCAATATGGTTTATACCCACTGAACGGATCTGCGCGTGCTCGCGAACCGTTGGTTTCCATTCATCACCGTTAGACGCGCGTCTGACTAGTTGTACGCTTCTTCTACTGCGCAAGTATTACAAACGCCGCGGCTTATAAAGTACCGCGAAAAACAGACGGATTCTCGGACTCGGAAATTATTTATGGACTATTAGTAGACAGGAAGTCAGATTGGCATGAGCGTGTTAAAGATGTTCGAATAAATTACAAAATTATTTCTAAGTTTCGCTCGATCAATGCACCTGGAAGAGCACGAGAGAAAATTAAACACCTCGTTCCGTTAGAATTCCATTTCCTAATTCGAGATACGTACGATCTTGCGCCTGGACTATGGCAAAAGATCCTTTGTCCATAGAAAGCAAGAGGAACGGATATTCGGAGTTCGATAACCGAGGAAAATTTTATCGAACGAAAGTCATGGTGGACCGGGCTGCGTACGGGCAATCGACATCTCGATAGATTAACGTCTGCAATCAAGGTGTACCAAGAAAGCCGAGTGGGACGAGAGTGTTCCCGAGTGCAAGTGGATCATCACAGGGGACAACTGCAGAGAAGAGGACGAGGAGAGGAGACCGCGCACGCCTTGTCAGCGTCTCCAACCTTTCGGCCTTTCATTAACTCAAACAGCCCGGCGCTCCTCCGTCCGCAGGGCGACTAAATGTAGTCCCGGGCCGGATTGCATTCTGGAAGGTTGCCGGCTACGGCACTGGGTGAAACTACCCGTTTCTTTCCACTTGGCTGTCTCCTTTTGTCCGCCTGGAAATTAACGAGTAGACAGGGGAATCACGAGCTTATACCGCCGACTGCTTTGCACACTATGTCACTGCGATAGAAAAGAGGCGAGACCGGCAAGCAATGAACCATGGAACGAGGAGGAAAGACAAGCAAAACTAGTATGTTTGACACGTTGACACCGACAAGTTCGATGATAACTCGGGCTTGAAAATTTTCCTCCTCTTTCGAAGATATATTTTTACATTTATCAATATCATACTAGATACAGACCTATCACAAGTCTATCATCTTGGGTACAGATTTATTTGAGATTTATTAATTAACCGAATTAATTTCTTAGTGCGCGGAATAGTATACAAAAGCGGTAGATTTCTTACGGGTATTCATTGCTAAGGAAATCATCGGAATGGGTGTGCATGGTGGGAAAGAAATCTAAAAAGAGGAACATTGCGTTGTTTGATAATTGAGACGTAGTTTTAAAGAGTTGGTTAAAGTACAGTTAGTCGTTAGATGTAAACAATTGTGAGAATAACCGAGTTGTAAAAGTAGATTCATATCGAGAGATAATTCGCATCTCCGACCGTTACTCGCACATTTTTATGATTTATTTAATAAATAAATTCCTACTTCTATGATATTAATTATAATTGTAAGTCAAATCTAAATTTCACGAATTGGACTCGTCATCCGTAACCTAGGCAAAACTAGACGTCAAATGTACCTAAGGGATTTGTCAGTAAACGTGAAAGCAAATTTCCCCTCAAATGCAATATTATGGTTCTAATATTAGGGTTCCATCAGGCTCAAGATGCAGAAATCTTAAGATTTTGTATCGAAACCATTCGCTATCAAACGAAGATTCGTAATCGTTCCATGTACTGATGATTATTCCTCTGAATATAGTTCACAAGCGGAGAAACGAGATTGTATATAGAAGAAGCTTTATGCGTCACGAGGAGTAATGAAAGTGACGAAAATAATGAAAATTATTCCTCGGTGTAATTAAACTCGTGCAATTTCGAAATTTAATACTTCATCGAGATTCCTGTTTATATCGAATACTATTTGTAAACGATCGTTATACAATGAGACACTTATCGCCGAATTTATGAGTTTGTTATATACGCGTAACTTAATTGAAGCTCGTGTGATCGTGTTGTTGCATGAAAATACGCTCATAACATGCCGGGTCACGTAGTCGATACTTGCATCTGGTTTGGTGTTTGGTGCACCGCGGCAGATGGTTTCGCGTCCTCCTTTTTTAGCCTACACTAGTAAAACGAACAGGACTTTTGCTTTTTCCCTACAAATTTCACGTAACAAATACTCCGTAAATAGGAAGCAATTGCTTAAAGAAATACAGGTGTTGAATTAGAAAAGGAAGTCGGGTGAAACTAAAACGTGGGAACAATAAAACTCGCGGTATGATGACAAAGATTAGACGTTTTATTTTGCAAAATAACCGAAGGGAGCACGTCCAACAGGGCACGTATGGTAGAAAAAATTCTCCCAGCAGATTCTGAATCTCTCAAGTCATGTCGTAAAAATCCTACGCCTATTCCAACGACAGGACTAACAGAAATCATACGATATCGGAAACCGATGACACATTTTCAAGGAATAGATTAAATATATTTTAATTAAATTATTAAAGAACTTATCGAGATCATTTAAAAGTTGGATACAATTATTTTTCAACTATAATTAACAGAAAAATCTAAACGTAAAATGTATTTAAACGTTTCGAGGCAATGTTCAGTTAGACGATACGAGAAAGCTAGTTACGAGGAAATATATTTCTGCGTAAATCGACATATGCATTGCGAAATTCGAGTCAAACGCGAGATTTAAGTTGAAAAAATCGCTGCATCGATTACCATGAATCGATTCTTCGTTAAGCCTCTAATTACTCCGTTTCTCGGCCAATCCGCCCAGCAGCCTGTGGATTCTGCGTGCGTGTCTTTATGAACTTGTTGCAGTGGTTACACACGTGTTACATACGTGCCTGTATGGCCGGGAAATTTTCACCCTCTGGGGACGACTACGATACACGCGAAAGCGATTCAATTAGACAGAGAATATCTGCGCACGTTCTGACCGCTTAAGTATTTCGATGGATTTCGGAAGAGCAATTCGTTATTGGCGCGTGACAAACGATTTCGCACCTGTACATATGCTCGAGTAAATTTCCGCAATAATCCAGGATTATCCAGTGAAATTTTATCTGAAACTTGTACCATCGATTGTTAGATCGTTACACGACCTCTGCCAACTTTATCAAGTTTCAAGCAGTAATTCAACGTCGGTATTCTGTTGTCTCCTTTCTCAATTTCGATAACCAGGGATTAGCCAATACCCTTCGCAATCGTTCAAAAGCAGTGAGCTTCTCTTTGATCGATAAATTATTTCCGCTTCTATTTCGTTTGTACCTTACATTTTGTACATTTAACAATATTCGATTAGAAGTCTGAAAGACGCTTGAATCTTCACGTGTGTATGAAATTATTACCGTAACAGTTGACGCAGTGCAGGCTGTTATATTTGCCATCCTAAATAATTCCGCTAAGCCCCAGGCATTCGACCGTAATTGTTCGTAGATTTGTTAAATCCCCTGGGAGAGCGCCCATTGTTCTATCGTAACGCGCGAGTGTTCTAAGAACAGAAGTGTATCTACTTCGTAGTAATTACTTCGTTTATTCCGTTTTTTTTCCCCATTTCTAGACCCGATACGCGTTATTTGTCCCTTTCCACGGTACTCGCAGCATTTTGCACTCCGATCGATTAGACCGGCATTTCTTCTGCGGCACTTTTCGCGAAACATGGAAAACACTCGAGCGAAGCACTATTCCAGTTACTCGGTTCGAATACGTTTCGAGTGTTCCGAGAAATTGTCTCATTAAGCATATACGTTATTCGGTAACAACGCGTACGAAGCCGTATTGCAAACGCAAGTCGCTCTGCGATATTTCGCGAAGTGAAAAGGAACACCTGATCGATACGAATTCCGCAAGGGTACGACAAGAGAGGAGAATGGGAACGTACGTAAGAGCCCAAGTGCTATTGTTGTGGTTGATAACTTCACCTGCTCTCCGACTCGTCCAGATTCCCTCCACTTTCCCAGTTTAAAAAAGAAGCTGGAATCTCTATGTTTCTTTTGTGACTTTTCCGGCAACTGACTTTTTTCCATTCCCCCCTATCCTTCCTATTGCCATTCCCGTAAACGCTCCCGTGAACAATTGCTACCATATTCCGTTCACGAACAACAACCGCGCGTCTTACACGCGAACTACGTTTAAAAGCGAACTACGTTTAAAAGCGAAAAATAACCATGATAATCTCTTAACGGATTATCCAGATTGATTACTAAGCACTGATAATGTTTACGTATTACCTAACACTAGGATATTCGTAGATGAATATCGGATAAATATGTAAGAGATCATCGCGGCATCCTTTGTATGAATGAACGATGAATATAATTTGCATGGGAACGCTTGAGCCGTTGCCCCAAAACGCGCCATAATAAACAGCCGCTTCGGATTCGCCTCAGGCGTTCAGTTGATATCTCATGTGCGCGTGAAGGATAAAAGTAACTGCGCGTGGAAGGATGAAAGTGACTGCGCGCGGAAAGATGAAAGTGACTACGTGCAACAGGATCTCATGGATAACAGTGAAAGTATCGAGTGCATGTTTATGTTCGAATGTTTAGGGCATATGTGACGAAATGCATGACAGAAGGAGAGAGCAGGAATATGAAAGAAGCGCGATAGAATACGAGCGGATCAGTAGTTGTTGATAGTTTCGAGTAGCTGAATGATTGTGAAGAAGTGATTAATACTAGGCTCACGGGACCCGTCAATTTGACGGATCGGTTGCACCAATTATTCGATATTAACAAATTTAATTAACTTATATTACGTCTGTTAATATTGCGATTGTTTTCAAATAAAACCCATCATTGTTTTTTAAAGAAAATACGTGGTTTCCTTTACCCTCAAATCTGATGGATATTCATAGAAATAATTATACAAAAAATTCCCGTAAACCTAGTGTTTAAAAGTCGTCGAGAGGTATTTGTGATACTTGTGATATTTGCGATGAACCTATATTGTTATTAGAAGCGTGTTTCTTGTGACTTATCCGATGACAAATCCTACAAAGTAGCCGCGCGTAAGAGGATTGCAAGGGATATTTATGACAAAATCAAATGCGAGCAAGTTTCGAAGTACATGGACCACCAAGGACGAAGATGCGTAATATAATGCGTGATTGAGAAAGAGAACCTGCGTATAAATGAAGAGAAACTGTCAGGTTTCAAGTAAGGGTGCAAAAGGAGCAGTTTGCCGAAAGTATAAGAAGAGAGAAATTGTCAGAGCATTCAAAGCATAGTTTGTAGTACAGTTTTAATAAATCAATATTATATTTTGGGTCACGTTTATCCTGTCCCCCGTCCAACATTTTCATGTGTATATATAAAAAGAAGGCATAACTTGAAACAACTCTCCTGACGACCTCCTCTGAACTCTCGTTTCCAAGCTCAACGTAATCCTACCTTTTCGAAAGGATCGACTCCATCTTTCTCTAATTTTTCCCTTAAAACTCCCCTTACCCCTTCGCTCGCCGAAAATATAAAAAACTCGTTCTATTTATTAATCGTTAATTATCAAAACGCTTCTTCCAATTACGATCTTTCATAGTTAGGGACGAATCGCGGATTATTCAATTCATTTCCTGTCGTGTTCGACAAAAATTTGTGGGACAGAGATACGCGAACAAATCTTGTTTATATTCGAAATTAAACTGTACGATGCCACATTTGGTATTGTTATTATGTTCCTGAAACGGAGAGAACTCGCGCGAATAAAATTCGAAAGTCCTTATATCGTAACCAGGAAATCGTGTTGCTTCGTAACACGCCGTAGCAACCTCTAAGGGTTCCTTTCCCTCTTCCTTTCCAATTTTGTTGCAAGGTCCTGAATCTCTTGGGAGATGCCAGGGGCAATAAAAATGCGCCACCTTCTGTCCGTCTTAAAAGTTCGTCCGACCTGCCAGAGAAAGACGAGTTTATGGCTGTGGCCTTACTTCGAGCCGCTCGAGAACGGAGGCAACAGTCAATTCGCCGGGAGTCTGTCTTCTTCCTTGTTTGTCTTTCGCTGTTACCCTTAAACTAGTTTCTGCCCCTCGCTCGGACAACGCCATGAATTATTAGCAGTTTCCACGGAACTCTTTTTAAAACGACCGTCTCGATTAACTTTCCTAACATCGCAGGCATGCAAACTGCGCCGAAACTAGGAACTAGAGTCGGATCGGGTCGTTGAACCGTTTCGCTGGTTTAGTTACTCTTGAAGAAAAAAATATCAAATCGTGGTTACTCGGTACCACGAGCGAAACGCGATGGGACGTTGACCCTTGACGTACGGCGAAATGATTCGTCTCGCTGACCAATAGAACGATACTTGACCTAGCCGAGAGTTCTCGTGAACTTTAGACTCCGTAAGATTTTCGCAAAAATGCAAGATGGACGAAAGAAACCGGTCAACTCTCGAAGAGCGTGGAGACATATGCTCTCTCGATATCGAGATGCGATTTCAAGAATACAATTCTCTACACGCATCGAAAACTCATACTATTTCGCCAAGAAAAGACCGACCTAGCGAAATAACACAGATCACGTTCGTTGCTTTCAACAAATCAGGATTCGTTTTTGTTGATTTGTTAGCAAGGTTCGCTAAATCGGTAATTTTAACTCGGGACCTACCATGGGTGATTAAAAGACCAGAGAAAATGAACTGAAAGAAACGATGGAATTACAGAAAATATTGGGAGACTCGTAATACTAGCGTTAAAAGAAAAGTTGAGAATGATAGCTTAAAATAAAGAATATTTAATGAAAATCTTAGAAAGGATTATCTAGTCCGAGGTATGCGCAATTTTCCTTGGTCTTTTATCTCTCTACCGTACATGCAACGGATAGAATGGAAGAAAAATTTCTGCAAACGTCTCGAACGAAGATATATTTGACCGATCCCCTTACTTATCGCTAGCTGGAGACGTCGCTATGCTAAAATTTCGATTCAAGCTGCCAATATGGTCGAACCTCGAGAAAGAGAGAAAATGATCGCTATTGTACAGACAAAGAGGATAAAGTAACGCGTGTTTCAGTGGAAAACGGGAAGCCAGGATTTACCTGGCTACTAACACACACAGTCTTGTCACAGTAGATAAAGTAGCGAGGTCTCCAAAGACCCCGTCACCGTGTCGCAAGGGTCAAACGAAGTTGACAGATTTTGGAGGATGAAGTTCGTGCACAAATCGTACAGCAGCTTATGCACACTGAAACGATTGTTTTCACGAATATTGTATTACACCATAAAGTACACCCCATACGTAACGTCCAGGCTGATTCCCTGTATGTTCGCGAACGATAAAACTGATTCATTTGTGTACAATGCCGTAAATCGGTATCACGTTTGACATAGTTAAAACGATATGTTCCAAAACATTGCTCTACGTTCACCCGCGATACAAGTTTATGGTAGTTGAACGAAAGTTCGGTGAGGGTGTAAGAAAAAGAGGCGCGAGGAAAAGATTCCTTATCTCTTAGATATGTTACGGTAAATCTGACGAATTCATGAATATTTATCAAATGCGATAAAACTCTGTGACTGTTCGTTACTGGCGGTGTTTGTCGATGTCGGATGGACTTCGTTTTCATCGCATTTATCAAACTTAACGGTGATTATATGTAACAATCGGCACATATACATAATCACTGGATTAATCACGTCAACCGTAACAGGTATACAGCTCGAAAGTTAAAAAATTTTTATTTCAAGTATCGCAAACCGACGAGTGGCACACTGATTCGATATTAAAGCAAAATCTGAAAGAGAGTAACTACTCTCGCCGGTTCACGACACGTATGCTCGCTGTCAATAGACTATTTATACTCGTATAACTGGAACATATAATTTTCCTGGAACGTGTATCGCGTTCGTTAATACGACAGGATGAAACTAACAGGATGAAATAAGGAAATGACACTGAAACGAAATAAAAGGACCGAATTCAAGACTGGAATGAAAAGAACACTCCGTTTAACGGATTCCCATGATTCGATGATCCGGAATCTTATTGCTAATTCATTTGTTCATAGTGGCTATCGTTATTCTCTTTTATTCTATCTCGCGTACACAGGAATGAATTCGCTTTTATAACATAGAACGCTGGTTACTGTTCGAATATGCTTACTAGGAAACACACGACGATTATTCGAAGTAGCCCGGGCACAATGCTATTATCGATGTTATTTATAAGCAGGAATATTGTTATATTTATCGAATAAATTTCATCCGTCTGCTATTCTTTTTAGATTGAAAAATAAAAGAAATTACATTTCCTGACAAACCTCGACCACATCTTGGTCAATGAAGCGACCAACCTGCAACGCTATGAACTGGAATAAATTTTACCCTTCTGCAGTTCTTTTCACATTGAAAAATAAAAGAAATTACATTTTCCGACAAACCTCGATCACACCTTGGACAATGAAGCGACCAATTTGCAACGCTATGAACCGACCAACACGCAACTGCGGTTCGATGCATCTCGTACGTCGCTTTTATGAATTATGCAAGCACCGAGTACGACTCCGCGCCCTGTTCCTGGTTGCACGTTTTTCCAACGAAAATCCGGACAGAGTCATGAAACGAGAATGACCGGTCGTGTCGTTACCTTTTATGATCGACTGGAAAGCCAACGCTGGGAGTACAACTCGTCAACGAACGATAAAAATTTTCGCAATCCACGAGCGTGCAGACGTCATGGCAGATTTTCTCTCATACGACCGACTGCCACTTTTCCCAGCCCTACGTTTCTCGTTTTCCCGGCCAGACGGAAATTTTCATCATACGCCAGAGCTACTGCGGAAAAATAAAGTCCATCTGAAACATCGCGACGCTGTGAACGCAGAAAAATGGCCGCCAAGAAGCCGAGATTAATAATCGACCATTCGCCTTTGTCCGTTTGGCAGGGAACAAACGTCATCGTAAAGCTGGGATAGTTTTGATGGGAAGGAGTGAAATGACAGTGTGGAGCAACGCGTCCAACTTTAGGACAAAGAAGAGAATATAAAATCGGGGAAAGATAAGTGCATTTTCGAGGAAAGAAAGGAACGAATCTGAACGTTCATCGAACGATTCTTTCAAACCTGTTAAATCTCTAAACCCTAAAACACGTATTGTCAATATTCCACGATACGTCGAAAATGAATTGACGTTTTATCGTTTTCGACGACTGAGGTTATACGGAAGAAAAGTTTTTAATTTAAATACGAGCCGGTTAATGATATTCAACGGTTTCGCGCGAAGAAGTAAAAGAATGAAAATAAAAATTCGGCAGAAAACCAAATGCGGTTAAATTCGAAATTTCGCTAATTGTGTAAAAAGGGCAATGCAGAACGATCGTACCTGTTGAAAGAAGTGATCATGCAAACAGCTTATCCAAATATGTTCACAAAGAACGAATTATCTGTTATTTGAGCTACCAGATGAATTTACCTGCTTGGTCTTGGAATTAGCAACCGATTATGCGATGCAGTTTCACTTATTTCGGAAGTTTCAACGCTTTAATTTCGTACTCTTTGCGTTTGAGTAGCGGCTTTCATTAATTTCGAAGACTATGCGTGGAAATTTCCTGTAATACCGTCCTCCCTATCGCGTCTTTCCTTGTTTCCCTCTTCTCGCTGAATCGCGACCATAAATCGTCGCAGTGCCATAGAATTTAAAGAAGCTCTTTCAAACTTTTGTATCACCCTAGTCCCTTTTAACGATTCTTCGTTTGAAATACGAATCTTTGATAAATACGTTTCGTATAATTATGCGGCTTAATCGCTCGATCGTTTTTGTATATTCGATACTTTCCGTTCAAGTTGAGAAACAGAGGTATGCTGGTTTTCTGACGTAAGTATATCTTTAGGGAAAGGATCAATTGAGAAAATCAAATTAAACGCGTTTATTTCTTAATTTCGAAATTTATTAAGCAAGAGAGTACACGAGAGAGCAAGAAAATAGATCGATGGTTATCGATCTTCGAATGTTTCATGCCAGGAAATTACATTCTACGAATCAATCTTTTGACTCTCTTTTTTCTTTTCTTTTGTACAGGAACAAATAGTAAAGATGTATAGATGTATAAGAAATTGTTTATTCTATAGAGATGAAACGTCTATGCTCTTAATTAAATGTAGATATCTTAAAGTATTTACGTTCTTAGAATTCGTTCCTTGATTTTGCGAAAAATTTGCGACGTTGAAATATTCGGTATAAGATATTTCAATGTCAATTTAAACGCTAAAGTAATATAAGTTTTATCGTTCGTCTCCAGACTGTCAAATATTTCAGAAGAAGTTAATTTTTATTTTTTATTTTTCTACACTCTCTGTCCGTCTGTCTATACACACAAAGGTATTATAATATCATGGAAACGCTTTTAAATATGTCCGATGGTTTCCTGCGTATTTTATCGACATTGCACGACTGTGTAAATATTTACGTGTATTTTTAAATTTAAATAAAGCGGAGAATTTATTAATTAATTACCGTATAAAACATACATAGGAAGCTTTATACGAAGTTAATTTCTGCAAAATATTTATGACACATCACGTCAACGACATTTTGTTCCAATAAAAATGGATAATTTACAAGGAAATTTCAATTACGATAAAACATCGGATAGCATAAAATATAATGGATTTAATTCGCGCTGTTGCCAACCCGTTTAATCACACTTTCGTGCTCGCAATTCCCTCGCTTCAACGAAAAATTACTTGATTTATCTGTTTGAACTTTCTACTCGAAAATTCCCTCTAACTGGTCCCCGTATGAACGAGAGTTCCTGGTTATTTCCACGCTAGCTTTCCAAACTTTTTTTCAATAAAGATTGCCAAAGTTTCGGTATTAACGTCGTACATTTTAATATCACAATGTCGTGACAGCGCATTGTTTCGAATGACATTAATACTATGTTCACTTAGGCCTTTGTTTTAAGAACAATGGCTATTCTTATCGAACAGAACGGAAGAAAAATTGCTAACTTTCCGAATAATAAGTTTTCCTGCCTCTTTCATCGAATACTTTCGAGCTTGACGATTATATCATACTACCGACTAGAAATGGAAAATTATCTTCAAAGTACAAATAATGTAAAACGATAACAGGACACGTTTAATTCAATTTTTATGATATGCTTCCGGTTTTACTGGTACGCGACATGCGAATGATTCTACTCTAAAATTCTAAAACTTTAAATTGCCGTAAAACTTTTGCAAACAATATCGCTGGAAATTAGAAATTTTATACGAAACTTACATCATGTAATGGCCATCATATTACTAGAAATTATCTCTAATTTCGTGGAATGATAAACAGGAGTAGATTTACCGAAAGCTCCGGGAAATGAAAGCAATTGAAATGGAAACGGATCGATTCGTATTGGCACATTAAATTAGCAGATCAATGAAGGCCACGCTTGTTTGCTTGTCAATTTCCGCGATAATAGAACTATACTACCATCAGTAATTCCTTTGTATTTATTTGCATACGCTTTCTCCTTGTTTCAACGAGGATCAACTGTCTTGCGCTCATTAATTAACCACGTAATTCAAGATTCTATAAATTACTTCTTACTTCGTACGTATAAAATGCAGATGGCCGAAGAGTATCTTCGTTCAGATTAAACGGGATGATATTATTTTCTTCTCCGTGTAACGTCGTGTATAATTATAAATAATTATATGAGATTCATTAGCAGCCGAGCATTTTTATCTTTAAATAATCGCGACTTCGTTTACTCGCAGCATGAAAAGAAAATAAAAGACCAAACTCGCTTTAATATTTCGCGATATATACAAAGAGCGTAAAAAGGATGGAATAATTTATCCCGAGAATCTTTACATGTTCAACTGGTCGCTCTTTCTAGCGCTGTAAATCACCATTGCCACTATTAAATCGCAGCGTTAACATTTACCTTATAAATCCTAAGAAATCATCGCGAAATCCGGAGATTGTCGGGGATGTATTACCAGCTTCTTTCCGGTGTACATCGATGACGCGAACAAAATCGAGTATCAGCGACTTGCCAATGGTTCGATAGCCTTCCACAACGACAAAAAGAAACATAAGACATGAATTGTGACCGGAATTTCTTTTACATTAGTCCAATCCCGTTTACGAATCAATAAATACTTCACGAGAGCGAACTTTTTCGTTACCTATAATTCATATAGCTTTACAGAGCTTGCAATTTTCGTACCTATAAATTACTGAGATTCTCTGGAAAAGAAGAATCCTGTTGTTAACATTTATCCAACGTATATTTTTATATATAGTTTCGCAGGTTTTAATACGAAATTAATCGAATTTGGGGGAAGGATTTTTTTGAAAATAGGAAGAGCTGTCGATTTTTCCACGATATCTTCCTTATTTACGGATAACGTACCGGAGAAAGATGGTGCTACTAATTTCTTTAATCACAACCGCCGTTGAATAGCGAGTGCCACCTGTTCTTGATTGCTTTCTGGTTCGGTTATCAAATAAACGATCGCTCCTATAGAGCATGCACACTTTAGAATGAAAAGCGGCTCGAATTCGATCAAATCGGAATATAGTTAACGAGATTTATGGAAACAAAGCTTTTGTTATTCGAAATTCATTGAATAGATAAATTTGTTATACACATTTTCACAGCAGCTCCACTGTATTATATCAGCGATATTCAAATTGCAACTTGCGAATCGCATGAGGCACTCTGCTCTAAACGCACAGAGAGAAAGAGAGAGAGAGAGAGAGAGCTGAGAGGAAAATTAACTTTGAAAATTTTCAGCTCACAACTAACTTCCAATGGAATATGTTAAACCTAAGTTTTCGGAAAACGAAATTTCACGTGACGAATCATTGTGCCGTATTTTTCAAACGTTTTAATCGCGTAATTATTCTGTATACAAATTCGAATCGAGTATAAGGCGCAGACCAGTTTTAGATTTAAGTTAATGCTATCAATAATTCGAAACGACTCGACGAATTGTGAATTATAATAAACATTCGGTGAAATTCCATTGCGACTGTGTCTCCTGCGAGTATAATTTGCACCTTCTTTCTTTAATTTTCTTTAAAATTATCAGGAAAGGTTCGATATAACGCGCAAAACGCATACATCCACCCGAGAACAATTACCGCTTTTACTATCCCTGCTGGAACTATAGAGAAGCACAATGGCAAAGTAATAAGAACCCAAACCTAACCCTCCATCCGAAGACGCAGAGTCATTAGTAGTTGCCCTCTTGCATGCCAATTTACCGACCCTCTTCGACATAGTGTCTTCTTTAGCAGTAGTTCTTTAGTGTCTTCTTTTATAGAGCCTTTCTTCGGGTGTAACGCTCGCTGAAATTCATGCCTCTCTGCTCGAGATTCTCTAATTTCATAAAAGTGTCGCGAGTACGAGAAACGCGTAAACGAACAAAGATTTCGAGTGTTTAGGCGTGCACTCTTCGACGAAGCACAGTTGCTACGTCCTTATGTTTCACGGTGTCACAGGTGCGCGCTGCCGTGTTCGCGAAATAACTGACGGCCTCGAGGCAAAAACAATAAAGCAACGAGGGTTTGAATTTAAAAATAAAATCTACATCTGCACGAAGAAGTTTAGCAAGTAAACCGGCGTGCTTTTAGCTATCACGATACTATTGTTTAGGATACATGACATTAACGTGTATGTATTTCCTTTTCACGCGATTTTCTTCCTGTGCGCGGTCGTAAACGTTAAGAAATTCGTTTAGATAAAAACCAGATTCGCCGCGAGCATAGGATATACTTTGATGGTATTGCAAGTTTAGGAAAAACAAGAGAAATACGGAAAAAAATATTTTTCGTTTCGTCCTGTCGTAGCGGACAATTATAAAGTTGTTGGAAAGCAACGAACGGCCTTTCGACGCAGCAGTGCGACCAAACACGCATCGATAACGCTACGTCCGCACATTTATCTGCAACAATGGTCTCGTTTATTCCGCCAGTGATCCGAAAAACCATGAGCCCGGACTGCGAACCACCATGAGAATCGCAAATCGTCGCGCGGTTGGAATTCCCAGAGCGGAGCATCGCGTCAAACCCAGAAACTTGGCCGCGTCGTTCTATTATGCAACGGAAAAACCTGGCATAGCAGCTGCATACGACGTTAGAAATAGAATTTACTATCTTTCGTCGACAACTTCTTTCACGAAGAAAACGCGGGATGCGTCGCGATGCTCCCTGAAATATCGATGAGACGAGGCAGGGCACGAAATCGCTGCTCGTTTAGTTGCCTTCCTTGCCTAACCTTTCAATTCGTCCTACAACCCGATCAAACCAACATTCTACGAATATCTATTTCACCGAGCGCATTCGATACGTGGACGGTGCAAATTCATTCTAATCGTAAAAGGTCACCGTGACGGAAAAGCACGGAGTGCTGAACGCAGAAATTTTTCTGCGACAATGATATCGTTATAGGAACGTTGCAAGGTTTCATATGTACCGATTGTCCACGTTTTATTGCCGATGTGAATAAAAATACGAAATAAATTGAAACTTAACGCTGTGGTACGAACTAATACAGTCTTCTGTCCGATATCACTGTAATTGGAAAGTAAATTTCGCGATAATTAATCGCTTGGAGTGATGCTCTCACGTATAAATATTTGGCGAGCTTGGAAACAGCGTGCAAGAGGATGGAATGAACGGTATGTAAGTGAAGCGCGAATATGTAGGAATGCGATCGAGTGTTTGGCGTATGTGAACGAAGAAGAAAGTCTGTGTATGAAAGAGGACAAAGCGGAGGGTGAAAATGGAGATACAAGGACGAAGAAAAAGTAGTGTAAGAGTAGATAGTAGTTAATATGAATATTAGAGCTGCAGTTCATATCGAATAATGTTTTGTCAAGGAAAGGTGTCGTTTCTTAATAGACTGGTAGATATTTGTCTATGAGAAGATTTATTTGTAGAAAAATCGTACGAATTGGGAGCTGTTCTAATAGCTTCTAGAATTCTCTAGAATCTATAAATCAAAGTATCGAGCAGTTGCTTAAAAATGATGCGTCTCTATAGACGTAACAGAAAAATAACATTGGTATAACCGCAAATGCCTATCTAGCGCATTCAGCATTTTTATTTTACGTCAAAATTCACTTTACTATCGCGTTAACCGAACGAATTGACGAGCTGATGTACAACGCAGAATAACTGGTATAAATGTTTTTTTTTTTTTTCCTTTTTTTTCTCCCCGCGAAAATAAACGTCCGAATCTCGAATAAGAGAAAAAAGGTTTGCGATATCGAGTTTAGTATATTATTAATAGCGAAAGGTACGACTTGAATTATGGCCCGAAATGCTCCAGGCAACTATTGCGCGGACATGTAACGATTTTTCCTCGTTGCAATCGACAACTCGGTTATTTAGTGTACTTTATCTATTGATCAGCACGAATGAAACGGGCACAATGACTAACTCCCCACCCCTGATGTTACGACGCAAGCAAAGTATCGTCAATATTTTTGATATTTATAACATTTAATTCACCGATCGATCTTAGGTAGTCGATAAAGAATGACGTGTATTTAAAATCGTACATTCGGACTTGATCTTCCATGGGCACAGGAGCGATTTATGTCTCGTTAAATCCGGCAATAAGATTTTCATGCATCGAAAATAAAAGAAATGACACGGTAAAATATACGACGCTATCTCGTCGAATGCTAAAATATCGTGACGTATTTCTTTGCGATTTCGCAATTCCTCTGCGTCTAATTTTCGAATTTCACAGCTCTATAATTGCATAGTTACAAATTCACGAATTTTCCAATCGTTCATCTCGTCTTCTAGCCTTTCCGCTCTTCCATTTTTCAGCCACCCGATTCCTCCATTTTCCAATAACACTCCGTCGCTCGATGCGAATGAAATTTTCGCTTAAAAATTCGATTCACAGTTCTTACATTCGTCACGCGAGTGAACGATTAATAACATCACAGCCATGAGTCATTCGTGTAAACCATTCTCTGCGCGAATTAATTAAACGTTCACCATACAGGCTGCACCATTCCTGACACTTGCCCGGAGAATCGAACCGACGTAATATCGATTCAACCGGGACACGGAACGGAAGCATCGCACGGAATTAACGTAGAAATTCCAAAACGAAACTGATAAAATTTCCATGGCCACAGCCGAGCTGAAAATTCGGTTGCGTCCGCGGTCGTGCGTAATTGCGCAGATCACCATAGCGGCGATAAAACAAAAATTCAAAACCGAATGTCCCCCCGGGAAAGCAATCTAACGCGACACGTGATTCTTCGCAAGCTGGGTTCACTCGATATACGATGCTGGAAATGGTTGAACTTCGACAAGCAATATTACAGAGATCACTGGCCAGATAGCCTTCGCGTCAGAGGTCCGATAAGTCGTTTTACGGTTTGCTGTAAAAAGCTGAAATATCTCTTTCCTAGCCGTCGTAGGGAAGTTAGCCTTTTTCCGTCACATTTTCTGTTACCCCCGACAGAAACTTGGCCGCAGTTGGTACTCCTTTCCGTTTCGAATACGTGTTTTCATATCCGATATCCGATAGATCACGCGTTGGATCATTTTTATTTCACTATCTCGATTATCTTCCTTGTTCACGTATGTAGATACACGTAAAAGTTTACCTTGTACGTTCTTCCTGCCACTGGTAATTTCTTTGAAATCGCAGAAATGAATTACGCTTCTCGAATTCGGAAAATCTCCGGTATCTCGTGTTACAATTTTATTCGAAGGAACCTTTGTAGAATTTTGAAAATTGTCCAATCGACTGAGCTCCGTTTTACAGTCACGAACGCCGGTTAAAGATATGTTTAACGAGAAATATTCACCAAATCTCTTAGCTTAGACGTGCCAGACACGTCTCATGGCGATCGAGAAAATATCACGTCTCTCAGACGAGATACGGCAATTAGACCGAGCCTGAAAACCACGACTGAGAGACGTAACAGAAATTAAAAGGAATATTAAGAGTTAATACTAAGGGTTAATAGCGATTAAGTAAATATGTCAATCAGTTATAATGACAGTAGGGATATTTCAATTTCTGACACGCGTTTTAGAATAAACACTCGCAAATTGACGAACAACAAACAGGTAGTTCCAAAAAGATGGTTAAAAATCGTAGTAACTATTCGATATGCATTCTCGATAACATCCAAACAACGAAAGAAACGATACTCTGTAAAATGCAGAAGGAAGGAGGAACAGAAGCGTGTATCTTCTTCTTTAAACCGTTCCGTCACGAGGATACGTGTTTTGCCCGAAGTTTGGCAAAATTCTAGCCGAGAATTAAAATAAACGTGCATCTGAAGGGTTCGCGTACACGAAGCTTCAATATTTTAAAAGCGTATCTCGGAACTCGGTGGCACAGAAGAAACCAAGGAGACTTTGAACGACGACTCGTACGTGTGACGAAACCTTAAACACGATTGGAAGCAACAAATCGCGAGTGGTGACGGCAGGTCGATTTCGAGACATCAGGTCCGCCCGAAACTCGCTCGAGTCCCACGATTTTATATCTCTATAATTTTACGCCATACTTCGGCCGTCGTTTCCCGCAGTAACCCTACGATCACCGTGTTTCGTCGCGTCGCGTATAAAATGAAACGCGGCAAACCGGAGGAATAAAGTTGCAGCGCAAAACAGTGATTCGCGAAAAGTTTTCCATCCCAAACTACTTCGACGTCACGTCGACTGTTCGGACAAGTCTTGCTATTGCGGCAGCGGGAATATTTAGAACGATTATCGGTATGAATGACGAATACGTCGAACGATTATCGGCAGGAGGAGAAGTTTTCGGAAGGTGCATCGAGTGTGTTGCGTGTGCGCGAATAAAGCGACGAATTCAGGAGTCATACAGTCGGTGCGATTGTTATCCATAGTTGTTATTATCCCCTACGCTATTCAATTTCGCGTAAATTAAATAAACAGTCGAATATCGCGTTACCTCTTCGTTTTTGCAGATATGTCTCTATAGGATGGCACAGCGGGCCGTTAAACAAATTGAACAAAAAGGAACGGTGCAACTTATCTCGCGTGCTAACATAGGAAACAGTCGATTACGATAGAAATTACGAGGTTTTGTTCGTGGAACTTCTGTATCGCGGACATTCCTGGCAAGCACTGTTAATTTCAGATTTACTTGTTTAAAATTCCTTGCTTTTTCCGATAAAGCAGACAAATAAAGGTAGACAGCGTACAAAATTAGCAAAAGGAAAGGAAACGGTGACAGGATGTGAATTTACCCTTGAAGATTCTTGTAGATCTTCATGTCACTTTTCCTTGGAATTTTTGAATTATTCATTGGTATCATTTAGTAAGAAGGAATTCAAGAAACTATTCAGCATTATATGACATATAACAACTTGAACTTTCGACGTATCTCATAGTCCCGATAAGAGATGAAATTTAAACCGGAAAGCTTGGTGATCGAACGTATTACTTTCGAGGAATAGGGGAAGGAAAAAATAACCAAGGTACCTGATATTCAAATGAACGCGAGGCGCCAGGGAATCGATACGAACGCTGGCGATATCCTGTCTCGAATTGTTGGCGAACCAATTTGAAAATCTATATCGATTCAGTCGTCCGTGTAAAGGAGTCACAAAGGCCAAGCGTATTCGATCGATCAATCCCAAAGAGAACGGGCCTGACCGTTAAAGACCATCTGGATTCGTCTATCCAGGCTTTCCTAGTTAATTAGCAAAAATCTGGCCGGCTCTGTAGGATCCTACAAATTTTCTCGAGCCACTTAGGCAAAGGAGTAGCAATATCCGAGCAAGCTGGAAGCTCGGTTACTCGCAAAAGTAGAATATTAGTCTTTGAAGAATAAACCGGCTGAGTCGTGTTAGGCAGGTGCAATCTGCAAATATTGCGCCTCCTTCCTTTACCTTCTGTTAAAATTCTCGGATTAATAAACGAAACGAGATCCGGTATAGGATGAACTTGGTCTGCTCCTCGCGTTTTCTTCCCTTCATTCCCTTCCAGCCGTGGCTTTAGATTCGAAGCCATTCGGAACACAGAGCCGAGGATCCGAGTGGAAAAAACATCGGAAAATTTCGGAATTGTAGCACAAAGGCAAATAGACTCGTCTATTCGTTCAAACTCTACTTGGCTTGTCGGATTACCGATGTTAAATATAGATTCTAAAATGCTTCATTACCCAAGGAATAACAAATGTAAAACGCGTGTCATTAAATAAAAAATATATTTTCATTATCGTTAACGTTTTATAATCTAACGGCTGCATGTGAATTTCATAAAATTCAAGTTTTCATAGAGGGAAGTTCACGCGAGACAATGTAACGTTAACTAAAGTGAAAATTCTCACATAAAACTTTTATTCGTGGGAATGGTCGAAGAATTAATCGGCGAATTACCTTCGTGAATAAATGTAGCTTGAACGAGAAATTTTGATTTAAACTTTCAAACGTTTCCATTGTCGATGATACCTACTAAACGGGAAAACTCATAATTGATTCGCTGTTGAAACAGGCGTTGAAACTGTTGTGGCTTTCCTTATTTTTCTCCGTGTACTTTTAATGACTGTTGCGATTTGTTTTCACGATTCTAAATTTCCATATTCGCACGCATTTGCTCGTCCCCGTATTTCTATATTCTTCGAAGCAGATTTGTAGTCTGTATCTCTAAACATATTTCTCTCTCCGTACGCATAGAGATATATTTTTCCCATATCGGATTCTGGCTATATTACCAGAGAATCGTGGATTGACATACGAATGAAATAAACGAATAGCATATGGCCTCGTGCATTTCCTGCTTTCGCGGTAATCTAAGTAAAATATCGACTAATACTAATACTAATACAAATACTAATTTCTATTTTCAGGATCTTTCGCTTGGGATCAAAAGGTGGTGAATGAAAATGCGACAGGCACTATAACCAATGGACCTATCTACGAACTAAACGTCCCACGAAATGTAACTACCGCGATTGGCCAGACTGCTTTCCTTCATTGCAGAGTTCATCATCTGAATGACAAGCAGGTAAGCGAATTTATCTGTTAGTTTTGATCAGACGTAACGTTCGAGGTAGTAGTTTAATCGTCGTTCGTAACCTTTCTATGACAAACCATCCCGTAACTAAACGTTACAAGATTACGATGTCGTTTGAATGTCATTTTTGATAGTTTTCAGTGCTAGTTTTTAACGTATAGCATAAATGGCGCGACAAAAATAATTACTGAAGAAGTACTTTATGCCAGTTCACCAGTTGTTGGATAAAGAACGGATATTTTACGATTTACATCGATTTCTTATAAAATAACATATTCCACACTTACAATTGATAGAAAATGCCTCGTTTCTTCTGAAACAACTGCCGTTTAATTATTATTAATTTCATTACAAATATTATTATCTCTTTCATTAGCCAGTGAACATTAAATAAAATAGCAGTTTCTTCGTTGTAAATATTCGACGACAAGTTAATCTTCGTCTTTTTCCATGAGAATGATATTTTCTTGATATGCACGCTGCATTCTCCTTCCTAGAGTTACCAGTTCGTAATTGAAACGCAAATTGATTTAGTAAAATGAAATTGAGAATTAAACGTATGAACAATAATTAAAACGAAGTAAATACCCGAATAATAAAATGGCCTTTTTACAATTGGCACGGAATAATTCCAAGAGTTTTACCAGTCAACACGTGATCAGTAATGAAAATATAAATGATTAAAGGCGCTATCCACTGACAGAATAATTTCAGGCTGCCGTAACTCATATAAATTTGCATAATTTTGCTCAGCTACAATTTATCTTATTTATTTTATGAAATGCGAAAACATAAAATAACCATGAAATTTGAATACACATTTAAATGATGAAACAGTAACCCAAGAAATTTCTTAATTTCCTTATTATAACCGAATGCACGAATGAAATATTTTACACGAGAATACATAGGAATTCTAATGGTATTTTATATACGTGTAGTATTAGATTGGTATAACAAAAAAAAAAAAAAAAAGAAGAAGATAAAATAAAAATATGTACCTATTTAAACAATAAAATATGAATTCTGAAAAATAACGTTAAATCACCATAGAAGTGAAGAATAATAGACGAACAGAATCTGTCAACCATAAGACACATGTATTATTTTATTTGTCCAACAAAATTGTCAATTTCTATAACATAATGTTGTTATAACGATTATTGCCGATGGTCTATAACGCCGATAATTTTTATTCTGAACGGCATATTCGATCATTTTTCATCAGCTACAATATAACCTATAATATTACCCTTTAACGATTTGTTCATCCTTCTCCCTTCACGCTGACTCAATCGAAGTACACCATCTGACAAAAATCTATTATCCGTTCATCTCGATTCCCACCACCCTCCGAATCCATCAGCACGTATTTAGTTGCTGACCAATCAATATCCTACAACAGAGGATCAAACCAAGTCTGAAAGCGTTTCCGGAAAGAATTGACAGAGAAACGGAGAAAGCGTCGCGACACGAAGAGAAAAATTATTCTCGCGTTGCTCTCAGCGAAAGTTAATAACCATCGTGTTATTCCGACCTAACGACTGACATCGTTGAACCCATTGGACTAATAGATTAGGCGTACAGCGTGACAGATAGCGGATTCGACCACTTGGTTCGCAATGTCGAACTTCTTTCGTAACGAAATTGACAACACATGACAGGGCATTTGACGCTGTTTACAGTATTCTGGAATTTCGGCAGAGTGTTTACCCTAGCATATTATGTCAGTAGCTTAGTCCCTCTTGAAACTGGAACATTACCTAGGTTTGCACGTGCGGCGGTACTGACTTCACGCTGGCTTATACGGCTAATACAGACTGCCCATCCGTAAAATAGGACAAAGCATTTGCATTGCTAATTTCCTAAATCGCGTTTCATAGCGCACGTTTAGTGACGCGGAACAAGATTTCACCAGGCACTGGCACTAGGTTCTCCGTCCTCGGTGTCTTTCTTATTTAACTGCGATGATGGCCAGGTAATCTGGTCTTTTTCGCGCGGTCAGTAATCACTGGGATAATCGAGAATTTTGATGACAAAGTGCATGGAAGGGATTAGAGAACCGGGTACGATGTGGCTAAGGCAGATGCTTTTCTTTTTTGAAGCTTCTATGCTACTTCGTTAATTAGGTTTACAGTGATACTCGGTTCATTCACAAACCCAAACGAAGTTTGCTCCGTCAAATCCATTCTAGACCCAACGCGTCATCAGTTTACGTGTACAAGAAAAATTCACCGTAGTGGATCAGAAAATTTTGGCAAATATCTAAAGGGGCAATTATTGTTCAAATAAAAGTCATTCGGAATCTCGTCCTCTATGGTACATTTAAAAACTGCTGGGATAACTTTTTGCAAAAGAATAACACAAATATCGTATTCTGTGCTGATGCTGACCTGAAACATTTTCCGAGAGAAGCTAGAAAATATAGGTCAGTTTAGAGTAAAACCGTCGAAGCAATTAATTCAATAGACGAAATTAATATCGAAAAGGGAAGTTATTTAGTATCATATTTGATTTGTATAATATCATGTTATCCAGGGAATACGATAATAATATTAGATACATGCGGAACATGATAGGACTAGAAAAAGAAACGTAATATTTTCGAGTGAAATATTTTAATTTATCATAAAGTTCTCGAATAAAACAAATTTGACGAACGAAAATTAATACATTTCTAGACCGATATTCGAAGGAAGAAAAATGCGTAAAAATTCATAAAAATGTTGTTTGTTAACACGTTGGCTGCCGTGGGGGTCACCGATGACCGACACTAGACTTGGCTACAGCCACCGGTGACCGGCGCGCCCAGTTTGATGGAAATATATAATTTAAACAAATGATAATACTTATAATTTAATTGCAATCCAGCTCCACGGGGTTACTGGTGATCCCCGCCACGAAAACTGCTTCAAGCATGATTTTATAACTCATTTTATCTGCTGCAAATAATATTTCAGCATAATATAAATCGCATAATGAAAAGTTGGTGCGTTGGGCAAACCATCGAAAATGCGTCTGGCAGTCAACGTGTTAAACGTATACAATAAGTAGACAAATCGGAAAATAAATGTAGGATGGGATGCGTGCGGAACCCAAAGCGTATGGAAGTGACCGCGTGCAAGAGGTCCGAGTGTAAGAAATGTTTATGATAAGGACGAATGCCAGAAACAAGTGAAAGTTTCGAGATGCGGCCCGAGCGTCTCAAGTACCTGACCCACCCAGGGCCCAGGCTGCATGGGAAATGCGCGAGTGAGAAAGTACGCCTCTGTGTGAAAGAAGATAGACTGAAAGGTTTATTATAGCAGTGTAAACAGTAAGAGTTCTTAGTTTTTAACACGTTCAGCGCCGCGTCATCCGTACTTGGGTTACGGGCTTCCATATATGGGTGACACTTTTTTTGTTCAAGCTAAATAAGATTTTCAGTTGCATTTTGAAAACAAATTTAATAGAACAAGTACTGAAGTATAAATATAGAATATACAGCATAAAAATATCGAAAATACACAAATTACACTCTACTTTTTATTAATTTATATGTAGGATATAAATATTACTTTATCTACATCGCATAATATTCATTGAAACAGTCCAAGCATCACATCTGTGGCGATTTTGGTCAATTCAAATAATACGTTATCGTTATTTTAAGGTTTTTTTCTTGCGTTCGACAATTTGCCTCTTCTTTTGGTAACACAGGACGCACATCCTTCTCACAGGCTCATTCTTGCGATTTTCCAAGTGATGAGACAGTTTCCTCCTTTTGTGTCTATTATAAGATTATTTCGGAACTAAACAATGTATCATTTTTATGGGTCGACGGCTCTGTAAATGTAGATAATCAGCAATGCACGGACTTACACGAGTTACATTGTTGGTATTCCCGCTTATCTCTCCGTTATCGTTCTGGTGCGCCGACAGTAAAATTTGGGCCCATAAAAAACTTAACCGAATCACGTTTGGCGCCGAACGTGTTAAAGTAGTTAATTTGAAGTAAGTCAGTGCCGTTAAAGTATCAGTTGTAAGACAAAGCTTCAAGTCAATGGTTGGACCAATTGATTATTTTAATAAAGGTCATTGTATTTCCAAAAGAAGTCGCAATATTATTCAAATCAATCTCCTTGGCCAAATACGATCCTACATGAATACCAATTTGTTATTCAACGTGGAAAAGGGAATTCAACAAATTTCGAACTCCAATCTCGATTTATGCTAATTTAGAGATAGAGCGCTGATCGATATATCGCTTATTACGCTACACCTCGTTACACAGTTTCCTTCGATTGCACATAATTACACCGAATCGCGAGAAATTCTATTAACAGCGGGAAATTTCGACTCGCAGAGGTCGAGCCACATCGAATTTGATTCCGAGCGTAAACTGACGTATTTCAACGCGTATAAGTAGAAAATAACTCGAGATAAGTGAAGCTTATATTTTGACTTGTTAAAATTTCCTTATACGAATGCATAATGCATTATGCATTGTATCAATTTTATTACGAATTTCGCGACATACAGAAATACGACCCACGTTCGTTCGTGCCTGAAAATAATCTGCTATCCCTAGTTGATTACTAAATATAATATTTTTAAAGGGAGAACAGCTTGTTTATTCCCTGTATTAAGAGATATAAATATTACCTGTCGATAATGGAGAACAAGGATATTTTTACCGAAATCGAAGGACAGTACTGGTTCCAAGAGAATGAAATATCTGCAATTAGGCATGAAGCCCATAGATTGAGTCACGATTAGATCAGGCGAGTGCAAACGGTTCTTGTGATAATTCGAAGATTAATACTCACTGCTGTTTCTATGGATAATGAAAAGCTTCGACAAGAATTAAAACCGAACAATTCGTTGCGACCCTGTATCCTATCGCTTCGTTTCACATTCTAAATACTTCTTCGTAAGTTTCAGCAAAGATCGCTGGCACAAAACAATTGTCAAAATAAACATCGATATTAGGAAAAGCGGTAGAAGATGTCAAAGATTGGAAATTCTTGGAGTTAAAAATGAATGACAAGAAGGTGGTGTCCTTTGTATAGATATATCCGAGCATTCTGTTCTTCGTTATAATTAATGTTCGTTTAACCGATATTCAATGAATATTAATTAGTTATTATGCACTGCATTATTGTAGAGAGAGGTGGGTGAAGGTTGCCTACCCCAAACGTTGTGCTGTTCTCTGGTTTATAGCCTGCGGCATCCTCGCTTGGTGATTGTGCTGAAAAGAAACGAAAGAAAAGGAAGGAATGGCATTTTCGCCCTGGGCCTGCTAGTGGACTCGCCAGTACGACTACCTAACAGGCCCAGCCGTAGACGACGGGGATACTATTGGAAGGTCTAGGCTGGAAATATATAAGAAAGGAGGGTTTACGGAGAATTTGCGAAAAAACGACGGTTGCTACGGTATTACAATATACATCCAGATAGCTGTGACGTATTCCAATTAAATCAATTCACATATAATTAAGCTCTCCGCAAAGTAAACACCGGTTTCATCTAATCGGCAGGCCCGCGGAGATACACCTCGGTTCTCAAATAAAATATTCCGATAAGTTGGAACTTCTCGCTTTTTAAAGGAGTCAGTCAATAGACTGTCGAGTTTCACGAGACGTCGATAAGTTTGTACATATGCAAAATATATTTGAAAATACGCTCAGAGTCAGTCTGATGGTTGCAACAGCGACAGGGAAGAAAGTTTAATTCGGACAAGTCCTCCTGAGAATGCCACGAAACGAAGTTAACGAGCAAAGTGTCGGCAATAGCTAGTTTCGTAAGTTAATCGGTTCGAAAGAAGTCTCACGGCTCTTTCCTCGTTTCACATAAATATCACTTGGGAAACGTCCCGTTTCGTTTACCGCCATACTCGAAAAGAGGCATCGAACGTCGAGTACAAAAGGACGAGTAGCTTTTTCCGTGAAATATCGCAACTTCAACGCGCTTACGTTAAACCGAACGCTTTACTTTATCACGAGTATTTTAATACCGACTAAATTTCCTCAGTATTTTAAGGAAAGCTAAATTTCATGCTCTTTGTTAAATATTTCAGTGTCAGCATGAAGCGCGAAAGGAAGGAAATGCTACTGAATCAGAGTTATTAAAAATATTTCGAACCTGTAAATTTTCAATTAAATTGAATTGAAATTTACAGGCTATTCGAATAAATTTTCAGCGTGCATGTGTTACCCATACATGCGCAGAGTCAAAGTGAATAAAAGATGAGAAACTATTTGACAGAGTCAATCTTTACTATGCGATTAAAAGTGGACGTATTAGATTTAGCTTGAAATTGAAATACGCTTACACGATTCGAACTCCAGCGAATTTTCGGTCCGCGATAGAATGGAATGGGAGAAACCGAGTGTAAATAATAAAAATGCTAAATTACCTTGCATACAAAATCGATTCATTGAACCATGATCCGCGAGTTATAAAGTAGAAATTTGGAAAGAAAAATTGTACTAGCCGTCGTGGAACATATGTAAATTTTAAGCGATATTTGAATTACAAAAACGATATTAAACCGTCGAGATACGTTTTTTATTGGCGCGCGTAAAACGAAGTACAACGTTTGTTATTTTTCCATTATTACCGATATTCCTACTGTTTGAAATTGATAAGCAAAACAAAAATTCTTGTACGAGATTAGTCCGGTGCAAGTAACATAATTAAATAAAATTCGGTACTTTTAGAATGTAATGACGTTTACAAGAAAGCTAATTATTGAGAAGATAATAAACCTGTAAATCGATATTTTCTCGAAATTTATCTATTCGTTAGTTGAAGTGGTTTTGTTGAACTGGGTCGTAAAATGATTATTTACATCGAAGTAACGCGGAAGCATAGGAAAAGTTAACCGTGCCGTGAGATGAACCAATTTGTACGGTCGAAATAGTAAAGCACGTGTAATTTTGTATAATTTGACATAGATATAAATTATAGCAGTGAAAACTTTCCCAGTTTCCGTGATGATCATGATCGGCATCACGCGGGCACAGGCTGCTCGTGGTTCCGAGCTAATTTTCAGTAACAAATTATCCAGACAGAGGCTACTTGTCAACGCGAACATAATGCTAATAATACGACATACATTTATCGATGTCGTTAAATCAAAATGCGTTTATTTAAATCGGTAGTATGCCCGTTGTACCACAGACAAATCGTGGCAAATTTCGAATCGGTCGAAACCGGAAGCAGGACATGACGTTCGCCGTTTAACGCCAGCTAAGAATAATTGTCCTGCATGATTACGCACGACCAACGAATATTTTTCGACGCTGACAACCGTGTCGGGGATAAACAACCGTGACTCGAATTTCGAGTATCCAAAACACGAGAGCGTGCATCTAACGTAGCTAACTACACGATTTTTCCGCGATTAATTCGCGAAAATTACAAAGTTCGGTGGAAAATTGTAGCAACCACATTTTTGTTGAAATTCTTCCGACAAATCGGAAGCAAGAATGATCGTCAGCTCTGGACATGTTGCGATTCCAATCGTACAAACTCGTATTTGTTAAATTCTGAATTTTTATAGGAAAAGGTGAACGTGTACGCGTTTTTGACTTATGCAATTCTATCGATAGAATTTATTCAATACGGTAGATAGAGAACCAAATTGTTGCTACACAAAATTCAATTTTCTTTTATTCTCGAGCCCCATACAGAGTCACTGACAATGAACAAAACAGTAAGTTACAAGTTCAGACATAAAGTTTCCCACGTAACGATTTCAGCTGAAATTCTGCTAACAAAATAAAAATCGGCCCACCTTGTAACCTGTATTATAACAATCATAGTTCAGGCTAACCGTGCACCCTGAAAATTAAATTGACGAAATGGTACAGTCGGTTACTTCAATATAAATAGAGAAATATTGAAACGACCTACGGTGGATTAATTGAATATTTTACATTTCTAATCAGCCGGGTGGTAATTGCGATTCGATCACGCATCACAACCAAACGTAACACGGGAATAAATTAAATCTGGATACGAAACGGCCGAGCACTGAAGACTATCGCGCGTTTAATCCAGGTAATTGCTTTTCCGATGCTCGGTATTTTGCTTCGCGCCTGTCCGATCTTCCAATTTCGCGTTCTCTTCTCCTCTCCACCCTTTTATCCCATGTCGCCCGCCCTCCTTTTCTTTTTGTTTACTCGGCTCGCGTTCTTTTTATAGCGCAGTAATTGGTCGAACAAAACGAGCCGATAAAATTGCAAAATAACTTCGACCGGTTACAAAAATCCGATATCTTTCCCTCGTTTTGTTTCTCCGCGCATACGTCCCTGCTTCAGCCTTATCTTTTCCGATTTTAAAAACGATATCTTCCCGTTAATAACATGTTCGTTATTTTATCGTCTACCTTCTACTATGTACCGTTTGTTAATTATAATACCTTGTCAACATGGAAGGACTACGCGTGAAGAAGAATTCATCAATCGCGAGAAGTTTCATTTTTGATAAATCGGGGTTTGGGGAATTGTGCAGGAAATCTAATACGAAGAATGTCGATGAAAATCAGTTTGCGAGTAAATTAATTTGTCTGAGCTCGAGCGGTCTCAAAGAGATGACTCGCTCGATAGATTTATCTCTTTAATCCCTCAGACGAGCCTGACCAACCGATAATCTGAATATGAACGTAGCTTTATGCTAGAACGACGAGAAACCACACGTACGTTGAATTTTTTATCGTTACTGCTTGTTACCTTTTCCTTTTTTAGCAACTTCCCGATGCCAGCGTGATAGTAGTACGAAATACGCTTTCAAACGAGTCATTTATCGAATTATCGAATGCAATTTAATCGCGTTATCTTACGCTTAAGTTACCTTCAGTCGAATAAAGGAATATAAAGGAACTTTCGAATGAAAAGTAATATAAAGGTACTAAACAACTGACTTCTTTTTGAAGTAGAATAATTTGTGCCCGATTTAGAAATGTTTTTCCATTAGGAAAAGAAATTATCTGGAAGTCTCTCTTGTGATTTTCTTTCGAAAACTGTTTCCTGATCCGGCCATCACAGAATTACTCGAAAGTGCGTAATATGAAAAGAATTCTTTTGTTCGCATTTCCATGCTTCGACGATAGCGTATCTTCTTCACAGCTAATGAAGTAATGCTAGCCGATAATTCCGATGGTAAAATTCGAAGATCCTACGAAGCGCAGCAATGGCTAAATACCGAGCACCGGGATTTACCGTTGAGTATAATATGTCTAGAAATTGTCCGATCTTCAAACTTGGAACAGCAGTTTGCAAAGCTTCTGTTCTTCAAATCCATCGCGCTAAGTCGCCGTGCAATGTGCCTGTTTCGTGTTCACAAGCGAATAGAACTTTGGCAACGAAGCCGAATTTCCTGCGAGCTCTGGATCCGCAGCCGTAACCGGCAAAAACTAATTTCTCTCCTGTTCTTCGTAAACTTTCCAGTTTACGACACGTTAAATTTCCATTGAAACATAGCGAAGAAACGAAAATCCAAATCGAATCGACGTCTACATTATTACCCTGGTTTTTTCGCCAAATCCAGTAATAAAAGGGACGAAAAAATTGAGCATCCTTGGCAGACGTCGATACAGGCTCCGATCTTGATGCACGATTTTACACGATGCGACGAGCAGAAGCAATTTCTTCGATAGGACAGACGAAATGGACGATTGAGAAAAAGATTCGCAATCAAAGTGAAACGATACCTTTGTTCGGGGAACGTATACAAGATTTTGTGTTAGAACTTTTAAACGAACAAACAGGCAAATTTTCGAGCAAATGGATCTATACGTCGCCGCTATTAAAATTATATTCCTCTAATATATATAATAATTAATGTTACGTTATGATCGTCAAAGAAATATGGTTTGATGTTTAATAACCGATCTAAAATCTCGCGACAAGTTGAGATCAAGTTAAGCTCCTTTGTTCGCATTTCCATGCTTCGACGATAGCGTATCTTCTTCACAGCTAATGAAGTAATGCTATTACAATATATCCAGCAAATACTTGGATAAGGTGTTCTATATAAATCGATATTCTCACGTGTTCGAAAAGACGATTCTTTCTCTATTGAAATGTTCGTGCAATTATTACCGTAGATTTATTCCACGAAAACTCGCCTAACTATCGGATGCGGGAAAGAAAGAGAGAAAATCCGTGACATTATCCGTTCTCTTCCCGCCTAATAAACCAGTGTCCGTGAAATTTCCATCACGCTAAGAAATACCTCGTGTAACGAGGTCTCCCCTGGCAAGCAATAATCGCGACGAACCCTAGGCTGACATAAGAATAATTCATCGCCAGGGTAACAAGGGCGGCCGTTGCCGCATTGCTGATACATTTCCAGTGTCTCTTCTACCCTTCTCTATTCCTACGTGCACACGTGTGTGTGCTGCACACGCCTTCAGGTGTATCGAGATGTATATGGGTCAAATTAACAATGCATGACGCGTGGATGGGATGGCGGTAGGCTTAAGACATCTGTTTCACTTTTCTCTCCTTTCTCTTTTTCATTCCTTCTTTCTTTTTTCCTTTTTTTTTTTCAAATATTGCCATCACGAGGTGAGCGAAAACACGGTGCCAGAGGATTGTCCGGTCTGCAACTGTTCCTTCAACCAGACGCTTTTTCCAAAAGGAAAAAGATATTCTTCCGATATTCGAGGTGTCTCCCTTTCAGTTTGTTATGGTATTCATTCCTGACCCTTTGGAGACTGCGATGTCGACTATCCCTGAATACAGAGCTCGATGTATCATCGCGAAGATTAATCTAGATCCCTTTTCCAATGAGTATTACGAGTCGATAATGTCTCGGGATTTTCATTCGTAACGACGCGTATATCAAACACGAGGAAGTATCCAGTGTACAGTTGGCAGAGAGCTTCATGATAATCAAACAGACTGCTCGGGATTTTGAATTCTGTATTCTAAACGTGGCACGAGTGTTTTTAGATTATAGCGCGTGTCATTTTGGAAGGTAAAGGGTTAATAAATTAGTAAGTATAACGAAGTGGACTAGTTAATTGACGAGTAATTTTTCGACGAGGAGAGATAAGGAGAAGAAAGGGAAGAAACATCGCGACGATAGATGGAGTAACAAAGACCGATCGTTTTACTGTCAGTTGAGAAAGTAGGGAGACTTTTAACGAAAAAGAGCATATAAACGTAACGGGAAGCTATATACCCCTGGCTACCCAAGCTCGACTGACCTCTTTTTATTTCTTTCGCCGAAAAATAGTTTTACGCAACGCGAATGACCGTGAGCCGGATACATGCATTGTACGGTTTGCAATGTGAGTCGGAAACAAGGAAGGGTGAAAGACGCGCGACATCGTTTCAGTTGGTTTCACCCTGTCTCGAGACTTCCCGATCCCCTTGTTAAAACTTATTTCTGCATTTTCATGCAAACCCCCTGTCGATTCGTCGCTTGGAATTTCCCAGGACTCGGGGAATTTGTAAACTTCGGACACGCAGGAAATAAATTAGGGGGTGGGATTTTGGGCAACCCTTTCCGAGACAGACGCCGCGCACTTGCGTCGGACGGGTCTCGAGGAAACTTTCCGTAAACCGCCGCGTTAAGGGTGATTCTCGTATAACGACAGTAAAAACACACCAGTCTTGTGTAATTTTTTGTTCTACGAAAGCTATTAGTAATATTAACTTGGATCTTATAAGATATCAAAATTTCGTTTAGGTTCTTTTCTGCTTCAAATGCGAATTTGGTGCAACGAGGATCCTTCTTTAAAGAAATATGTACTTTCACTGCTTCTTTTCACGATACACGAAGAAAACGGTAAAGTTACGTTTATTTTCTCGAATTATAGTCTTCGCTTAGATTAATCGTGTATTACTTCGACAAATTTTCTATCTACTCCCGTTTCTGTCATTTCTTAACTATATGTTTCAGCAATTATAAAACAATTTCGAATGCATATAATAAATCAGAGAAGCACAATTGAACAAATATAACAATGGTGTTCAGGAAATGAAACTACAGTAAGAGATAATTGAAATAGCAATCCGGATATTTTGTACAAGTCTATATGAACTCGATGAATATTTCGCAATTCATTCGACCGTATTTTAATTAACGAAATTATTTGATATAAAAGAAGCAGAAAAGGAAAACATTCTGCTATCTAAAAAATTCGTTCCACCATCGCTTTATATATTACTTCATTACCACGCAGGGAACTCATTCATAGATACACATGTGTTTATTTGCGTAAATATATAAATATGTATATATGCCTATATAAAATAAACCTGAAAATTAATTTTTACATGTCGAGTGAAAAATTTTCATCTCTCTTTTATAACAACGAATATTCATGTTCGGATGTTCAAAGCATCCTTGCATATAGGAAAAATACACGTATCGCTTTGTTGTGCAAAAATATTATTTCAAAAAATTAGATGGTTAATCTTTTTATGGCTACATCGAATGTAGCATTCACTGTGCATATTTATTATCATGCACTGTTTTATCCTATGCTGCCTTTATCCCCTTTTATCGTAATGACATTCTCTATTGTACTTATAATGATTAAACTGATATCCGCTGGCAAGTGTATAATGTTGAATGCGACATTTTTGGAAATTGAGATTCAGCGAAACATAAATGCGGCGCATTTATTCATTTTTACCGACAATTTCTCGGGAGCAATAAAACAAAATTGAAAAACAGACGCTATCTACAACGAGATATCTAATAATATGAGAAAATGTTCCTCTCGTTCGCATACAAAGCGAATTTTTTCGCGTCTGCAAAAATAGCAACGACACAGTGGTACCCAATTTTTCCAGTTTCCAAATCCTCCATCCGTAAAAAGACTACAAAGTAGAAATTAACAACGGTAAATAGAATTATATGGCAGACTCTGCAGAGAGAGAGAGAACATTAGTCCACAGCGTTTTCTCAAAACATTTGAATATGACACTGAGCAGCTAATGTTTCACGTGAAAATAAAATTGTCTAATTTAGCTTTTGCTCGATGAATATCATTTCTGGACCAGTTATTTTGCCATTGATATTATATCAATCTTAATCTCCTGTCCAGTTATCTCCTATTTCTTAAGAAGATAAAAAGAAAACGCGACTTTGATTTTATTACGAATTAACGTAACAATCTCAAATTTAATAAGAAAAGATAATCCCTTAACCGCGAACTTAAATTATTCATATCTCGTTTATCCTTTCGTCGAAAATACATAAAAGAATCCGTACTGTAAATCATATAACAAACGACATTACAGCACTGTGTCGCCATCGAAATAATCTTTCAGAAAGATTGTCCTCTGACAATTTTATCGCGACGATAAGTCGAGCTTCGATTGCCGAAGCTGCTCAATGTCACGAGAGGACGATCACCACTTTCTCGAGGAAACTCAACCGAGCTAGAAGACGATTGCCTTTAATCGAACCACAGCGACAATCGACTTGTTTCGTTCGTCTATAGGAAGGTGTTACCTCAAGCAGGGACGAATGAGCAGCCCCTTAAGCATCCCTGTCGTGGTTCAGCTTGCTCTAATTTGATCAGACCCGAGATACCGTACATCCCGGTTGCGAAAAACGCCACAGATTCGATAACTTTCGTGGTAAAACGGATTTCAGAGGAAACGTAGCAGCCAGGATCGTTCTATTCTCAAAACCACCTTCGTCTCACGATTTAAGGACCTCGAACGGCCACCTCTGATATGCCTTTGTGCAGCAACCGTAGGTGAAATGTTACGTGTAATTGTTCCACAGCGTTAGAGTCGTGGACGATTAAATTATTATATTAAATTATTCAATTATAATTTGAAAGTACCTATTACCGAAATGCCACGATTCTTCATTTTGAAAGCATACTCTAAAATCAAACGTGCATTTTGCGTAACAAATAACAAGGAATATAGTATTTTTATTATTTTCTGTCATTTATTATTTTCTCCGTGAATGTTACGTTCGCACAATATTGCGAACGAGATCAGAAGCTTGGAAGGAAGGATAACCATCATAATCCGAGTGAATTAGCGATGCACTTCCTTCCAGGTAAATAATAAAATATCAGCGAAGTTATCTTTATTGTAATTTCACGAGAAGCAATTTGAATGTAAAATTCTTACTAAAGCAACTTCTAAATCCTTCGAAATTTATTCAACTCCCTTTCCGATCGTTGAAACCGATCATTCGTTCCAAAATTCGTATTTATCAGTGATATTTAACACCGTTGAAATACAGCAAATCCGTGCTTAAATGATTCGAAACGGAAAGAGAGGACATGTAAAAGTATATAAATAAATTCGATGAAATTGATGGTAGAAATCGGAGGAATTTGAATCGGTAAATTTAAGCGAAGGTAACAAAGGAATTAATTTAGAGTTACATTTTGACCGAAGTGAAATCAAATTATGAATCACTTTTATCGCTGCTTCCACGAAACGTTTCCGTCGTGACGATCGTTCCCGGCAGTACGAATTTATTGCACCCAATTTATCGAATGTTCGAGACAAAGTCAATAGTACAATAGAGAAATTGTTAAAACGTGATAACCAAAATGGTGTATTGATCACTCTTCAAATAACCATTTACGTAAACAATGATGCATTGCGTATCTACTATCGAAACGTAATTTCGAATGGATCTCGTTAAATAGCGTTCAGTGTTTATACGGTGAAGTAGCAATCATCTCGTCCCAAATGCGAACGAACGATGAATCAGTTATAGTTGGCATGCTATTGTAAGGTCAGTTTGCTAAGGAAAAGTACACTCTTCCTTCTCAGGTGTTCTTTATTAATTATAATTCTCTATTCCTAATTTTGTTTGGGTTCTTGTTCCAGCGCGTTAAATCCTGTCCCTCCTGCTCAATTGACTTATTACACCTATGAACACGCGTACACACGTGAAATATCGACGAATCGATATGGATCGATCTCCGACTGAAAATTCAAAGGTATATTAGATTGCAACAAAAAACGCTTTCCACTGATTCGGAGAAGGAATGGATGTATTTTTCGATGCTTCTCTACTGGGATGAATATCATTCCCTGACAGTATGATCGATGACAACGGGAAGTGTATGCTGCAGCAGTGTAAACTAGAAGAAAAGTCGAGGTAAGAGTGACCCTTTATTTGCAAACTGGTGCAACGTATGATCTATGCGATGTTTCGAATTTTAATCTCGACAACTTTTGATCGAGTGTGCCTTTCAGACATCACTGAACACTGCCGTTCTATTTCAAGTATACCTGCTTGATTGATACTTTCGACTTATTATTCCTCTTTTGCATATAATAAATTAAACCACGAATTAGAACTGACTTTGCTATTAATCGTAGATTCATAAAATTCAAACAGAAAAAAATTCTTTATATCTAACTAGCATCCAACGACATAAAACACTACTCTACTCTTAATGGACACTAGTGGTATTATACCGGAAGAGGTAGACATATTTCTCCATTATTTATTTTACAACAATCGGACACTCGTGTTCAACAGTTCGTGTTGCTTTTTATTAAACATTCTTCAGACTTCCTGAAATGCGCAACAGACTACTTCATTCTCAATTCTAGTGACACCAATGATCAACGATGAACGAAAGAACTGGCAATAATTCGTGCACGTGAAAATTAGAGGCCATCGTCGATTATTCATTTCCGAACTTCATAAACTGTATCAGTGTGCACCAATTACGAAGAGCAAATGCATCGACCCATGGCAAGCGATGAATTAGACGGAACGTAAAATACAGCGATCCGCGAAACGCGACCGGTTTAATAAAATCAAAGCGTTCATGCCTAATTTTGACGCGAGCATCGAGCAGTAAAAACATTTGTTGCAACAGCTGCAGCAAACGTTCTGAATGGAATATTTATATATCTCTGACTGGACCGACGATATGAATTACATAATGAGCGATCAAGTCAAAGGATATGCTAGCACTGAAATTGCGTCTCTGTTATGTATAAGCTAAGCGATCGTTCATCGGGATATTTGTCGGTCATATAGAAACGTGCACAGTCATAGTTTACAAAGATTAATATCGTCTGAAAGTGTAGCAAATCACGGATTATAGACGAAATTACGCGAGTCGATAAAAGGTAAGCCACGATGGAATTGTCGGTTCTGATGTCAAAGCGATCGTTGTCGTTCACAGCTAATTTGCGGTTACGTTAGCAAGATTAACGAATCACACGCCAACCATCCATGAAATGATTACGTCGGTCAATCAGTTATCGACCAGTTACAATCGATACTTTTATACGAAATGACGTTATCGACAATTGAGTTATCGGGAGGTTCGAGGGTGAATAAAAATGCAATTACTATGGACTGTGACCGTGAAAAGCAAGCATGCCGTGGCACCAACCGTACATTAAACTGCGCTCCGTGTAAGTTCCATTTTCATGTCCAAGTATAATTTTCCATTGCGAATTTTCCACGCGATATGTTGCGATAATCACATCGTCAATTTGTCCTGTCGAAAGAGAACGTCGAATTGATTCGATTATGTGAAATTTTTCAACCAGTTGTAATAGATAGAAAAGGCTACACACGAATCTCAGAAGAATCGCGAAAAGACGTGTCGAATAAATTAACGAAGAAAAGTTGATGCAGAAAAGAAACAGTCAAATAAGGAACTTAACGATAACATTCAATGCAGAACATTTAATCAAAAGGTTGAGGAATAATCATTTCACTGCAATAACGATAAGTTTTGATACTTCGATGCAATGTTCATTTCAATGCTCACATTGCATTATTTAATAATAGAACGCAAGTAAAAATGGGCGTGGATCTAAACATTCTCTCTCCTCTTTGACGTTTCATTCCAATTTCTCACTCCACATTTCTTCCAATAAATCGGGGAATTGTGATTTCAAAAAGTACCTATTGAATTATTCAAACACTTTATTTGTAATAGCTTAGTACCACGAGTCGCTATTTGGAGGAGAAATAATAGCATTGTACATTCTTTATATTTAACGAGGTTACTAAATCTCGATTGAATTTTCGAATCAAAATTCATATGATTGTGTAATTTATTAATCATCAATTACGGGCAACATTATCATTGGTAAATAATTAATCCAAACTGTTTCCTGTAATTTTTCGGATTGCTGGATTTAACTGATACGCGTATTTGGTTAATATAAATATAGTAAAATAAAGTTTATCATAACTAATTAAAATTATAAATAAAATTTATCGCAGTTCATTATACTAATAATCAAACATTTAAATCATTTAAGAAATATAACATGTTAACTTGAGATGTACATCCATCCATTATCCATTCCAGATACTAAATGGAGTTCAGGTGTGATGATTCGATAGCGAATTCTAGTAAATAAATAGGATTAAGCGGCAACTGAAAGTTACGCTACGACTCTTCCGCTTCATTGTTCGACGTTAAGTACCTGATTACAGTTAGCGTAGAACTGCATAAGAACTGTACTAAACTGCACCTGACGAATTGTCAATGCACTCGCTTTACAAGCCTGTTAAATTGCCGATAGTAACAATCGTATTTCTAGACATTGTCTTGAAATTTTCGCCGTGAGCAAAATTATAATTCATTCAGTCTGATATCGTACTTGTTATCAGTTTTTCCAATAATTTAGCGACCCAACAAAGAGTAAGGAAAGGCAAATAAAACGAGAAATTACGTTGCGTTTATCATCGTGTCGGATATTCCGACACGAGTCGGATTGCTCTTCTGAGAAGAGAGAAGAGGGGTAAAGTGAGCATAGAAAGAGCCTCAGGCTGTTCTACAAAAGTGGATTTCCGGATGGAACACTCTTTGCTCGAGACATTCGGCGGGTTTTTAGTAGCAACGGCCGGCACAGCTAACGGGAACGAAAATACTTTTCCGCTTTGCGGTTCGTTTCATTGCGCGTTTAAATTGCTCCGTTTCTAATCATTTGCATATGCACCTCTGTTCCTCGGCCAAAATTATTAAATGGTCCAACTGTGAGGAATAAGAGCATCGAGGTGCAGCAGCGGAGCACAAACTGGTTCGGACCTAGTGGTCGGTTATTTCGAACAAACGTAAATTTTATTTGTGGCTTTAGAACAGAAATTGCAATTGTTTCCATATTTCGTATTTCGGTATATCCGATATTCGAAACATCTGATATCAATTCGTGGTATGAATTACAATTCCAATTTAAGAACAAGTTGCATTCGTGGTATAGCTTACCCTCCGCTTCGACGTCCGTTTCAGTTCTTCAGTTTTTCATGCGAATTATAAACGGTATTATTAATTTCGTTCTATAGAATACCGTTCGTAATTACCAAAGTCAGCCAGTGAGATATTGAGTAACTATCTTGCAAGAAACTCGATATCATCGTAGTGGTCAATAATAGCCCTTCGAGGGAAATTTTCAAGTATAATGTTTCGGAATAAGACTCGTCTCGTTGTTAAATTTTGTGAAAATCACTAGAGATGAATATTACCAACCATTAAAGAACGAAAACAGTTTAGAATCAAGGGAACGCTGTTACGCGATGGAATCTAACACTGAAACGTGATAGACCGTTGTTCATTTAGAAAGTCGTACTTCGTCTTGATCTGTGAAACGAATCATATTTTCCGCTTGCTCGATTATACCGGGTAATTTGTAGTTTGGGAAAAGCGGCATTAATTTAAACGCGGACGGTTAAACGTCATCCGCATTAGACTCGCAGTCTCGATGTAGGGCGCTTAACTTGGACGGTAACGATTATCGTCGACTCATCGCGTCATAATGGCAAGTTTGTGCGTCGCGGTGACGATAACTTTGCTTTCCGACCATTTTGCGAACGTTATACTAAGAATCTCCGTTAACCAACGGATAATTATGACGGCCAAATGAGCGGCAGAAGACCGGCTTTGAGCGTGACACCGCGAACCGTTGATTACAAAAAGGGCTTGCCTTACAAATGCTCCGACGATTTCGTTGTAATCGCTACACGTTTGGGCAGCTTTGACGCGAGGAATAGATATTAACATGGTTAAGCATGGATTTGCATAGACGAACTGGACACGACTCGTTTTCAAGTTAAATTCTCATAAATATAAATTTTCAAACGTACTCGTATCGATTCCCTTTAAAATCAGAAAGCCCTTTTTCATGGCTGCGTAACGTTATACGAATGTTCGAGTTTTCACTCCAAGGATTAGATTTACAACAGCTTTCCTCGAAAATGAAGAAAGTCCTCTTGCGTGACATGGGAAGTTATCTAATTGCGGATGATTTATTTGCACGAATTAAATTGTGGGATGGGAAGAGGGGAGGATTCTCTCAACTATTCTATATTTAGTGGTATCTAAGTAGTAGTATCTTTACCCGGGTATCCTCTGAAGGGTGTTCAGTTAAAAGAGACGAAAGGAAAAGGAAGGGATACATTTCTTTCTTGGCTCTGCTAGCAGACTCATCGGTAAGGCTATCCAACAGGCACTGCCAACGACGGGGATACTATTGTAAGGCCTAAGCGTGGTAGATACAGGAATCGGTGAGTTTCTCGAGGATTTGCGAGAAAGTCCACGAATCTCCTTTAACCTGGAAGCCATCTGGCGGCAGGGGCGAGAATGATGGCCGCTACAAAGCGTAAAAGAAAATGACCTACTTTAATGAAAAAGCGGTCTATATTAATATCGACATTGAACGACCACAGGAGTGTCTGGGAGTCTTTTAATTTCTATGATACTCAACATTCGGCAGTATGATCAAGGCAGGAAGCTTTTGATAAATACTCGCGGTAACGAAGATATTTTCGAAAGCATCCTTAGCCAAAGTATGTTTATGTACCGGCGATAAAGATTCTTCTTAGTCGTGATACTTGTTTTTCAAAGTTGAACATCCCAGAGAAAGGAAGATCACGAATAGTCGACGGAATCTCATCAGAAATTGTTATAGTCTTATCAGACATTACCGAAATTCTTTCAACCGAATATAATTTCCTTCCTGTCTCCATAAACTGACAAGGCAATCATTTCTTCGTTGGTTATTGTCAGAAGAGAACAAGCTATTCAATTCTTTGATCACGTTAAATCCAGTGAAGCTAGGTTTATTATCGTTTATGTCATTTCCATGGGAAGTCTTTGGAATTTTAATCTTCTCCTCCTCGTTTAAAGCCATGGATGTATTCGATCTTGCCTCTATTCGCAAGGCAATGTCATTTCCATTGTTATTATCTTTATCGCTTTATTTATCGTTAATAAGTATCGATTAAACGTGTTACCAAACATTGCTTCAGGAAAAAGGATTATGAGTTGCCTCTATTATCTTCCTCGACATTTTCTAAATAGAATTCTGTCAATCGAAACATTCAATAGCTTCTACCATCTTCGCTAAGATTTTCAGACTTCTCAAATTCGAAGAAACAACTACCAAAATTATTATAAACGGAACTTTGCAATCGTTCAACGTTCCACTCGGATTCTGCAAATAATAGCAATCCGAGCTGTAAATCCAAAGATTTTAAAGATCCAGGAAGCGACAATTGTTACAGACAGATGGCTTGATTTTAGTAAACTACAAAACCTTGGTAATAATTTAAGAATGATGTACGGGGATACATCGTCGATATCAGGGTTCATGAACAAACATAAACCGAATCCTTGAGAAACATTTGTGCATGGAGGTCAGCCAACTCGTTCATCCTGTTATTTATCGAGCTGAAATTTTTCGCCAAGATTTTTTACCATGACTGACAGAAGCAACGGCGGACTTGTGAAATCACCGAGCAACTAAAAGCAGTATGAACGATAAAACCAAGACAGTTCCGAGCGAAATCCGAAAAACTGATCGCGAGGAACCTGTCATTTCGTTTCTTGATAGCCAGTGACTATCTACGAATTTACGTTACGAAACTCTTTCGGATCTTGTCCGGCTAACCCGATCGAAAGTCCGACAGATACCAGGCGAAACTGTCGTCAAAGTTAAATGAATAGTCGGCTTTCAATTAACGCGATAAATCGTACTTTCCGAGGAAACTTCCGCTACTTCTTACTGCTCGTTTACCGTCGATGACGTATCTTCCAGATAGGTCACATGGATCTGCTACTTCTCGGAATCCTGAACCGACTCGACGAGGCTTTCCTCTGCAATCTCCGATTGCTGGCAGATATCGAGCAGACCTATGGTACTTGCGATGATTAATTCTTGCCGAGAGTTGCCTCCAGACCTCTTCCGCCTCTCTTTTCGTCAATTCATCGTTTTTTGCTTAAACGATCCTCCCAAGTTTCATAAAATTCGATTTCTTCCTACGCTGGAAATTTATCAGAGATTTTAACGGAATTAAGCCGTTGCGATAAAACGAGATTTGGTCAGCAAAAATTTGACCTGTTGTGGCTAGAGGTAGCGTAGGTAATTTCAAAATTGTAATATTTCGCTGATAAAAAAGTTTCTCCGACACGAATCGGAAAGAAGCAAGAATTTTTTTCGAACGTGATATTTAATATATAGAATTCACCGATGAAATTCGGAATCCGTCAGGTTTCTTTCGTCGAAAATTAAAGACAGTTACGTTGAAACAGAAATAATAACTCGGAAAGTTACGCGTTAAACTCGTTAAGGATCACATCGGATGTCAGACCGTTGTATTGGTCCGTTGAAAGTGATCCTTCAGACGATGAATCTCAATCTTGAAGTACTTTGCGTATTTAGAATATTAAAACAATTTTTTCAATCGAAGGCATCTCGAGTAATGAAATATTCGTATCTTCGCCCTCGAACGAAACCGAGTCACTTTCGTAAACATTTACCATTATAACTTCATAGAAATTTCCTTTTTTACATCGGCGTAAACTTAAAACGTTTCCTGGAGATTTTCAATAGCTCAAGGTGTCATTTTACTTTCGGAAAATTGCCAAGCAAATAGGGAATGGTAGTGGTAAGATCCGTAAAAGGAATTTACCGTACTCGTTGCACGTAAAATCTCGGTTCGATTTGCGGAGTGAGAGCGCACTGTGCGGTTTTCGATACAACCAAGGACCCATGTAACTATGGTTTGTACTTTTGCGGAGAACCTTTGACGACGGAGAAACTTTCATTGCTTTCGAAGGAACTAACGTACGTTCGCGAAAGTTGCCGCAATGAGAAACCCGAGAAGCTTGCGCCTCGCAGTTTATTCGGAGAGTATCAGCGCTGGTTTATAAACTCATTTAGTCCAGCAATCTCGTGCTGACCTAATAATGTAATCAAAAATAGGTACAATAGAGCACCGATAATAGACTCGGAGTTACCTGAAATATTTTCGGCCCAACGGGACACGCCTCAAAGCAGTCGAGAAATTTGAAAGGACGTTTGCAAAAGGAAAATTTAAAAATGCCCGCTAATTAAATTAGTATACAACAAATTAGCCGATCAAACGAACGAGGCAGACGCAATTTTCTATACGAGTTTTAGTACTTTCGTTATAATCCTAGTTCACATGAATCAGCGATGTAAATAGTATGCAGAGGTGAGAAGTCGGCCATCTAGGTACTTGCAAATTGAAAGGCAAAGTAGTAAGATTTGCATACCCACGAGAGTCACAGGAAGTACGGATATACATAGGTTACAGTTAAAATCGCAGATCGGCGAAAACTAATTTCCGCTAAGTCTCCTCGTCAATATTAGTTTTCGCTAGTCAATTAATTTTCACCGATTTCAACTGCAATGCGCGTGTTACCACGTTAAACTTTGCAAAATCAATGGTATCGCACATTTCGGACGGAAAGATAGAAAATTGCGCGTAATAAATGGCAGTGATTAATATCAATTTGATTGACGTTCGCTTTGATCGTAGTTGGCTCATTGATCTATTAGCCTAATAATGAGAAGGCAAATGAAAGCTAATAGCGGTGGCCCAATATTTCCATAGGCTGGTCGACAATCGCTGTTCGATAAACGTCTTTATACAGGCGATCGAAGCAAACAGAGTGATTAGTAAAGGGGAAATGGTTTCTAGATTGCTCTGAATTCCTGGATTTGCCGTTATCGCCGGTGTCCGAGTCACGTAACGGAACGTAAAGACGACTTTGAGCATTGTAACGATAGCTTTCGCAGCGTGTAACGCAATTGGCTTGCCTCCTGTTGGTACACACGTTTTGGCAGGATGAACCAAGGACGAACGGATAGAGTGGCCGACGTAGCAATAGCTTTGATCCAATGTTTGCTACAATGCGTGTACGTAAACGTGCCAAATCTAGTTGTTCGATCGCTCATTCGATCGGTTTGACAACGCAGTCTGATATACGGATTCGGAGGATCGCTGTGCCAGAATCATTAGAACCCCTGTGATTTTATTGCTAATCCATCGCCTGGCAGTCGATAAAGTTAGGTAACAAGCTATTGTCTCCCTGGCAATTACCGTACTCCACGAGGATACTCGCAGATCCGACATATTGCATGTATACACACTTTGCGTGTAGACATTCATTTTATTCGAAATACCCTATCCGAACTGCTACGTCGTTTCAATATTGTCTTGGAAATCACCATCGAATGTTGTTTCTCGTATAATTTCTTCGAAGAGTGATTTCAATTTCAAATTTTCAAATTTTAGAATTCAACTTGATAACTATTTCCTAACAAATTCTTCCGAATTCCATAGTCATTCGAGTCCAGTGGTACGATCTTGTAAAACAATTTATTCGTTCAATTTACATTTTGTATTTCACGAGCCAGTAATACCTGGACACCATGTTTCCTACGAAATTGATTTTTTCGACAGCCATTGACACCATCGTGAGACGTATCTACTTAAAATCCAAACATTGATTTACAAGTTTATATTCTCTCGAATTAACGATTTTCTTCCAGCCTCTTTGAATTTCTCTCGTTTGATAGTTATTCTGTGACTATTCCTGGTCAGAAGTAGTAGATGAGCTGAACCTTTTAAAAACCCACGCTAGCTTTCGGCAATCTACGAATGCGCAATAAAACATGCCATGCGATGAACTCGAAACTTCTTCCGCGAATTGACCCGCCTCTCTCACGATTCGAAATTACCCTCGTCTTTTTCCTTGTCGTGGACTAATAGATATTCCCCGACGTGTTCGGGGCCGCAAAAGTTTCGTTACGCGACTAGTACGGTTACTTCGTTTGGAAAAATGCAACACGTCTTTTAACCCTTCGTGAGAGCAGCAGCCGGTTTCACCTGGCACACTTTATTTTGAGCTTTGCTCGGTCACGGCTCATATCTAATTCCCTCCATCACTCTCACAAAGCTTTCTTTATTGGCACTCCGTCCAATGTTTCTTTTCTTATTTCCATCTCTCTCGTGCTTCTTTTTCATCCATCTAAGATCATTCCTTTTGTCGTGTTAAGCCTCGCATGTTCCTTTGGCGCGTCATATTGCTTTATAACTCGTCTGCAATTTTCGTTTAATCTGCTAACAGTTACAATAGGATTGCTAATGAGTATGTCTCATTACACACAGATTAACGTGAAAGAATAAAATGGACTTTTACATTTTCATCGTTATTACGTTTCGTTTCTTTATTTCCATATTCGGTATGTTTTACGCTTTTATCCTACGCTTAGGATATTATAATAATGGGACATAAATTTATGCTTTGCTTTGACTATGTTTACCGGAGTTGAAGTTCCGATGGAATTAAGGATTGCGATTTTTGTAGCACTCACGTGAAAATTTCAAAACCGTTTGAAGCAGAAAATATGGATAAACTGGAAAATAACGAATAATTTGCGTTTGAGAAAAGATTGTCAAACTTTGCAGTCTGCAGGACATGTATTATGAACCCGAGGTACTATATAACATTTAAAGCAATTACGCTTTCGCTCCAGTCTAATTTCCACTCGTTGGAAATTTTATGTTGGTATTTTGTTTGCAAGCACGTCAGTCTCTTTCTAAATCCTCTCTACAACCACGAGGAGCATGCTTCAAGTTACCAACCCATCGGAACAATGTGGATAGAATTTCACAAGAGCCAAGTGAAGAACACCGATAGAAGCTGCAAGGTACGATATTCACGTCGGTCACGTACTACGATGCCACTACAATATGGTGCAAGTGTACTTTGTTACTGATTGTTAAACATTCCTCGGTGTTATGTAAAAATATCAGTACTCATGCTCTAGAATAAGTAATCCGAGATATTTCGAAGAAGATAATTCGATGTTCAAGTTCGAGATATCAAACGGGACTCAATGATAATTAATTGTTAGCAAGTGACAATGAACGAACTAACAATAAGTTAAAATTCAACGTTAGCAATTTTACATATAGAATTTATTTACCTTTGCGATACTACTACCATTCGTGTATAGTACGTATAATTCACGCATTACAGATCGAATTTTAGCATAAATTCGTGGGTCAGAAATAATAAAGCTTCCTTCGCGAAGGATTCGTGATCCACGTTGGAAAATAAAATCCGGATACTCCATAAACGTCAGAGTTTCGATCAGGTTAAGAGAATATGTCTGTACCCATAATTAGATATTCCAGGATACACGGTGACCGCAATTATCCCGATTATCCCAAACATTTCACCTGGGGTTCCTCCACAACGAAGCGTGTTAACGAAAGGGTAGGAAAAGCAGCCAATAACTTCGTTTCTCTGACTATTCGTAGCAGCTTGTATTTGTATACCTCATTTCATTAAATTTCTTATTTTCTAGATATCATTTTGTATCCAGTTTCATTACACCTGCAAATTTCATTTCCATCGAAATTTGGGACGGCAAAATAGCAAAATTTGGTTAACCGAAAGAATTTCCAAGTAATCCTCGGAATCACGGCAAAGGTGGATTTGCAGTTCATAAAATATCAATAAATACTAGAATAGCTGGAAATTATATATAATTATATATATACCGTGAATCAGGAGTATGGAATCGTCGTCAAAATTGAAAGTGGAAACGAAAAACACCCCGCAAGCTTTTTAAAATGAGATGTACTATTGCTAATTACGACTTTTTCAATTACTGCTTGATTCGATTATTGCGTTAAATTCCTACCAATTCCATCCTTCTGTACAGGTGTAATTGCAATAAATAATCAATTATTTCGTTAATAAACAGCGATTAGTGCTAGGTCGGCGATTGTAACTGCGTCGCGAATTAATCAGATCGATAATAAACTTCTATTACTGCAAGGTAATTAAAACTCACCCTCTACATCTAGATCACGATTGAAGTAACTAAATTTCGATCGATTCATTGATTTTCTATTTTGCCCTGCAGCGGAAATATCGGGTGACGCGAGTGTTCAGCTTAATCGAGGTGAAGCGAAGGTATTGGCGGATCAGTTTTGTAAATAAATCATTGCTCATTTCACGCAACGTCGAAACGGATCGGTTTGGCTACTTTCCAGCAGCGGTAGACATCGACGACGTTGATCTTCACCGTGTATATAAATTAGAGAGGAAAAGCTAATCGAAAGATTAAATGTCGACTCTTCGATAATCCAAACAATCGGTACAAATTTCCTTCTGAATGGATTTCTCATGCTTGATACGTTACGAGTTAATCTCTATATTAATTTAATAATCCGAAATTGAATAATTAGCTTGAATTTTCGTGGCTTTACTTAACAGTCCTTTTATTAAAATTAATGAAATTTCCATACCGATTCTAAATGGATACATTTCAGCTACTAGATGACAACTATAATGGCGGGTACTTCGATTTTCGAATATATTAATTTTGTCGATATCAATTTATCGGAACGTTAAAACATTCAGCACTTCTTTATTTATCGGTAGTTCTGTTCTAAAGTCGAAGACATGTTTGGATAACGGAATGTTCGAACAATTGAAAATTGAGATGGAGATTTGTATAATTGACATATCACTGAAACATACTGTGATTTTCGTTTTATCTACACATTAAATTTGCCTTTCATAACATACAATTTTATTCGTTTAAGCTATAGTTGTACGGCATGTGGTCGCTCTAACAGGACTGACAAATAACCGATAAGTTTGGACAAACAAAACTGCAAATATCGCGCAAAAGGAGTTGTCTGTTAACAATTTTAATAGAAATTTTCACGTAAAACAATGTAGAGCGGAAACAAGATTAGAACGAGTATCTGAGCAATTTAATCCCGAGAACCACAATTTCCTGTTTAAGCTTGTCACTTCTCACGGGATAAAATTTATGCAATTAACGAGTAGACGCGGTTAAGGGATTCTCAAACGCATGGATAGGCCAATTTCAGAATGCTTATTTAAGAAGGTACCAAGAAAAGAATACCGTTTCAAATTTAATCGATTAATTACATTTGCAATGGAAGTTGAGCTATGACAACTATTATGATTCTTTCAGATCCTTGAAAGTGAATTATATACCTCGAAATCTTTGAAATCTTCCACTCCAGAAATTTGATTCGATCCTTAAAAGCAAATGTTTCTTAAGTCTCATATGTTACTGTTATTATACATTAATACACATTATTCTATATATAATAACTACGAGAACGGTAATATTTTTCAACTGATTGTCCTCAGTATGTATTAAACAATACAACTCTACTCTTGTTATCAAAATTAACCGCAAATGACGTATTCATTTATTAATTGGATAGTGTACCATTTTAAATTCAGGTCAAAAACGTGTATTACCGTTTTATAGCGTGCATCGTAATATACTATGTATAAACTCGAGGTTATAAAGTACAAAGTTAGAATATTCCATTTTTGTGAAAGACAAAGTCGAAAACAATGCTGCTCGATAAATGGTGAAAATGAAGTCATCATCGTCCAAACAAGAAATTCACCGAAACAATCACCATCTATTAGATAAAAAAGAAATTCCTTTTATCCCTTTCGAATCGTCCGATGTTTCCATCCTAATTGTCACGAAAACAACGCACAACAATGGAATAAAACATCCCGTTGCATCCGCAAAAGGAAATACCAATAAAAAGTCACGCTCCCAACGGGCGAAAGACACAAAATCGTGCGAGTTACATTTAGGCCAGTACATCGGGGTCAGAAACAGGAGAAAAACAGTCTCCAGCGATTCAATCGGTCGTTCTCGAATGGCTGAGATCGGCGCAGGGAGCAATCGATGATTTAGCTTTAGATAAAGCTGACCACCCAATGGATTTCCGGATGTTCCAGCCCGGAAACCACGCCGAGACATCTCAAGAGGAAAACGTGACAATCCTAGCGTCATGTTTTTTTGGCATTTTGTCAGAGATTTTTGCTGGTCTTATAGAAGGTCGGTGAACCGTCCCAAGAATTGTCTTCTATGAAGATGAACCGGTTCCTCAGGATCTTGCCGACCGATGTCGAGATTCTATCGCGCTTTGTCCCGTTTAGCCTTTATTGATGTACAGCCATCTATCGATTCCAGTCTCTTCCTGATCTATAGGAACTTCGTTTAATCAGCTATTGTCAAATATTTTATCAGCTTCCACGTCGAACGTATCCTGCGTGTATTACGCTAATTCGTCATCCGCAGAGTAATATCAGGAAAAAGCTGAATAAAAATGGTAAAAGTAGTCATAGAGGTTCTACCTCGGTAGGGAAAAAGTAAAAACTTGCGAAAAGACAAGATAAACAGTACTCGCTTGGTCAAATTGCAGAGGTAACCACAGAATGGCATTGAGGGTAATTAACTTCGTCTTTGGAGAGAACTGCTAGCGAACCGAGAAAGTAACACGAGCTTTGGTATTATGTAATAGAAAGATTCGTGTAAAATACAAGGTATGTTAGGTATATTGCAAGTTACGATGCTGTTGAATAGGTATAATTGATTATACGCAACGGAAAATAAAGCAAACTCGTGGAATAACGTATTTTCTGTACAAACTTTCACGAATATTTGTATTTTATAATTAAGTTTATAATGAAACAATGTGTGCACCTATAAAGGAACTTAACGAATACATTTGCAGAAACCTATCGCAATAATCTAAGCTTTGTAATTAACTGATACTTGTGTAGAAAAATCTAATACGTCTACATGTTATTATGTATTTACTATCATTTTTTAAACTCCGGTACTAAGAATTAATATTATATTTCAAGGAATATATCATAATCAAATCATATATTTATATTATAGTCAAATCACATCAAGTATCTTCGATTTCATTTATGGTTTCACCTATAAGATAGTAGCATCTTGAATTTCGTCCATCATTCATGAGTGGTTTCGTTGCTAACTGCACTATTCGATACGATCCTTATACAACTTTTCAATCTAAACACGAATCGATTAACAGAATTGTTCTATCAACATAGATGTAAGAATCGATTTTTTTTTATTGAAACGAGGTACTATGTGAAAACTTCATTCCTTGGAATGTACCGATTAATTATAGAAAATGAAGAAAAGGCTTCCCTAAACTCACGTTTAAATCTTAATTCTGCTCATAAATTTGTATTCAAGACGCGGAATTATGTATGAGTTACCTAATGGATATTGGTAAATTGAAAAAAGTTAACATTTGTTAGTGTTATCGGTCTTTATATTTTATACGTTCATCGCAAAGCTTGGAAGTGGAATGACTAATGCGTCATGGATACATGACAAGCAGAGTTCAGACGACAATAAAAATTGGTCAGAATAATAGTATAACAAAATGTCTTACTTCTTCAAGCTTTTCCGACTAATTTCTTACTGATACTAAAGTACAGGTGTTTTCGAAAAAATCTAAGAAAGTGTTGGTTTAAGCCAGAGTCACAGCACGAACATAGTCAACGTGGTATCGGTTTAATTCCTGGTCCAAATTTCATTTCTAAAAGACACGCATTTCGATGACTATTTTGAATTTCGGTTTACGTGGTCTATGGCTTAATGGTCTAGCTAAATTAATATAGTTTGTATTAATGTTAACAACTAATCCAGAAGTGAATGGACATTGACGAAATACGAAATTTATTATTAACATCTCGGAAATTGTGAATTTACGGCACATCGCACGTGTACTATTGCAACCATTGAAGCATAAGCTTTCGATGGAGATAAGTCTGGTGTTCCATCTCATTGTTTCAGTAAGCGCATTTCGCCGATACGCGGGGTTAGCTTTAGATCATTGACGATAGTTTCACCGACGATTTTTACCAGTATTGTATATACATGACTCTCGAATTGTCGGTGATTTAACAAGTTGTCTGCCAGACGCATTTTCGATGGTTTGCCCAAGGCGCCAACTTTTCATTATGCGATGCATATTATGCTGAAATATTATTTGCAACAGATAAAATGAATTATAAAATCATGCTTGAAGCAGTTTTCGTGGCGGGGGTCACCAGTGACCCCGTGGCGCTGGATTGCAATTAAATTATAAGTATTGTNTTATAAAATCATGCTTGAAGCAGTTTTCGTGGCGGGGGTCACCAGTGACCCCGTAGCGCTGGATTGCAATTAAATTATAAGTATTGTCATTTGTTTAAATTATATATATTTCCATCAATCTGGGCCCGCCGGTCACCGGTGCCCCCCACGGCAATTAACGCGTATGGGAAACATTTTACGAATTCGTGGATTACAGTTGACCACCCATTACGCGCAGAAAAAGAAATTCCTCGAAATGTTACCGTATACATATTTGGAAATCCTGGAAATCAGTGTTGAACAAGTGCGTCGATAAATTCATCAACGCATTACATATATTGCGAAAGCGTAATCGAGAGATTAATATCGAGGAATGTACAAATCAATGTAGATCACGAATGTACGAGGAAAACAAAACTAATTCGTCTCTGCTCAATTGCGGAAGGTTATCTCTGATCAGAAATAAAACGCAATTACAAGTTTGCTTTGTCCCTCAACTTTTAACTTGTTCGAACTTGGAACGTTTAAAAACGTATTAGAATTTCGAAACAACAGTTAGCCTTGTGTTACCGGTCATTTAAACTGTTTGTACACAGAAAACACCGATTTCGAAAAACTTTTGAAAGTGCAACCCACTCCTGTATTCTGGTTATTTTGAAAACAGACCCGCAATTTCATTTCTCTCTCACACACTCTCTCCTGCCGTTTTCCTCTCTTCTCCCTGCTATTTTATCAGCTTTTCTCCATAACTTTACGGACCTCTTATGTATTAACACATCCGCTTTAACAATTCGGCGATGTAATTCACGTTCACGAAGCGAAAGCAATTTTCTCACTATATTCCTGTGTTAATGAAATGAAAAAGACACGAAAGGTTGTCACGAACGGACAAATTAATTGTCTGTTACGAAAAGCTGGGAATTTGATAGTGTGTAAATTCAAAAAAGTTGTCACGTACAAATTGATGTTGATAAAATATGACGAGTAACCTTGTTTCTTCTTATGTACGTATATGTAAATTATATAATATGTAACACGATACGATGTACGCCACGTGCAAAATTTTCTATCGCATCTGGATTGTTTACGAATTACGCTAATCAAAATTGTTATTAATTTTATTAAAACTATTATTATTCTAACTTAATGTGCATATAGTATGTACCAAAAAATTATTATTATGTTCCATTTTAAGAAACGTCAAATGCAAACATAAAATATTTAAGGTATACATAGATGGTATTAATATTATTCATTTAAATACATATTTATATTTACATAATATGGATAAAAACAAAAAATATAAATATTTATTAAATAAAAAGAGTAATACCAATTTACAATTATTTGAGATGTTCACATTTTTTATCGTTTTAAAGTCAACGATAGTCCAGTACAGTGCGAGGTGTACTGACGTGTGACCGATAAAATCTGTCGTTTTCGAAATAATATAAATCTTTTTACATCGAGGATGCTGAAAGTAGCTGTGCCCTAATATAACTACCGACTATGTTTGCTCGCAGAAATGATAAGTGAAAGACCAATACGTTAATCGTTTAAATACGTTTTATATGACGATAAACACTGCCATGTGGCAATAACGCGAAACGGCGCAATTATGAAAATTAAAGTTTTATATAATGTTTAGCTTTGTAATTTAAATTATATTACATAGCCAAACACAAAAATGCCAGAATATTGCGTATATTGCGAATATATTTTATATTTACAAATTCGTATTTGTGCATTACGTTGACATGTCTAGCTGACTGATATATAACCTATTGACTTCTGTCAGCAATATGGATTGAAGCATATGTTTTACATTTTAGAAATGACGCAGTTGCATATATTGAGAGTTAACTCGTCGTGTCGGATAATTTTTTGATTGTGTATGTGTGTGTGTATTTTTCTTTTATATTATCATATGGAAGGTGATCGAATAATAATGGGAGATTTCAAATCTTGATTTATCGTTTTAAATGTAATTGAAACGAACGAAGAAAATACAAAAATGAATATATAAATTATTTATTTAAAACGAATCAAAAATATTAATAATTTACTTTAAAAAATATTATTTAGGGGTTGAAAAAACCATCGGCATTGAAAGGAGCAAAATTACGCGAAAAAAAGAATTTCCACTTGAAATAATGTACATTTTTCAAATGGTTTCGATATTTGCTAACGTGTTCGTACATTTGCACGTTAACGTTTAGTCGTAAAGATTTTCCTTATCTTTTACTTACATGCACGCTATAATTCCTGACTTGCACGCGTTCAAGTGATCCTCTGCTTAAGAACTAGTGGATTTCTTTCAATTTCCAATCCGTGAGCCAAGCGTTCTCTCTGTAACGCGATATTTCACCAATTTCGCTGGAGCAAAAAGCCGAAAGTCCGAATCTCGGGGAGAAATCTTTGTTCTTTCGCCGTCCGATCGATAAACCTCTTAAACGTATTTTTCTCGTGTCACGATATTTCTTCCATTTCATAAAAACAATCCGAAAAGCTTGCGGCAGACCCAGGTGTAGGATCGGGACGAGACAAAAGGGGAAATATCTGGAATCCGTTGTTTCTTCGTCGATCGATCTCTAGCAAATGCATTTTCCACGCCCAGGAAAATGACAGTGGACAAGAGAGCGCGTGTGTGCATTGGGAGCAGCGTATAATTTCTCGGTATCCAGCGGCCAGTGACACAGACGCGCCCGGCTCCCAGTTTTTTCGCCCTTGGATATCGATTAAGTATAGACCGAATTCACGGCAAGATGCCTGCCTTTGCGAAGACAATAATTTTAAGACGCTCGCGCAGGATGTTCGCGTTAGATAAAGCATCGTTCGAACACGAACACGAGTCACCAGCGGTGACCAGAAATTTAACCCTTTCGTCTAGAATATCGCGTGGTACTCGTACGGATATTGGGCCAAATTAGAGTTTCACGAACGAGAGACATGATTTGTTCATTTTCGCCGATGTCTTTCGGTCCCAGTTACATGTTATTATTTTGAAACAACTCGATATGTGATCAATTCTGTCGATTGTCAAACGCCCTATAGGTATGTAAATAGTAGAGAAACAAGAGGTTAAGGAACCCCTCGATAAGTTGTTCATTTGTCACACGGAAGGAAAATAATTTTCGCGGCATTATAGCGATGCGGATTAATCAAGATTGGTTAATCAACTTTTCATTCGTCTGAATTCTGCGTGTGGCTATTTCCCTGGACGGCAGGGTCTGACGTGAACAACGTATAATTGATATAACACTGCAAAGTGTGACGGGCAATTCCGTTTTGTGCACGGGAACATTCAAATGAAGTATTTGATGATTAAATCATAATTTTTTAAAAATATATATTACACATACTTTAACTATAACAATTCACTTTAATTACTAATAATATAATTGAGTGGCGCGTTGTTCAGAGAGATGACATACACGAAAGCCACTATCGTGGCGCGTAGTATCTAAAAGGTTAAATATAAGTATATCAATCGTTCGTAAGCTACACTTGATTAATAGCTACTTATACAAATTACCGAAGATATGCGTCCATTTATTATCTTATTGTTTGGTTCATTAACTCTGTATTTCCATCGGAAAATACTCCAATAAATTTATTTAGATTTTACTCAGAAAGCCGATCGTTTCACAGAAGGATAATTGAGTACTTTAATAAACGGTAAAGCCGCATTTAGCGATGCTTTCTACAGAATGAAAGTCGGATTTAAGTTCTACAGAAACTGTTCCCAAAATTTATTCTGAAATAGATACCATATTCTCTTTTCATGCCCAACAATCCTGCCTCTTTTCCTTTTTATTATAGCCAATAGTCGTTTGCGATTTCGTTTTTGTCAAAACCAGTTTAGGTTTCAGAAATAAACCCAGGCTGTCTATCGCTGTTCTCGTGGGATTCACTGATTGTTTGTAAAACGTATACACGGTACCAACTCTATTCCATTCGTTCCTCTTTTATTTAGTCTGTCGTTAAAACGTGCGTACTGTGAACCACGTGAAATACCATGGAAATGCCTTTCAATATCTTCGTATTTCGTATCCCTTCGTTCATCCTCTACCTTTGTTTCTTTGGGCAAGCCATTTGTAAAGGCTCACGGTGGAGCCTTATTTACGCGATACTCGAGTCATGTTCAATTAATTCTCGTCGAATTCGTTCGTTGCCCAAACGACTATCCCGAATGTATGGCTATTTTAACGGCGAGTTCAAATACTTTTATACCCGAATTAATTCAAAGAGCGATTGTCATGTCTCGTTCCTTTTTACTCGTTCTGCCTGTGTTTCTATTCCGTCGACACTGCACGATTACGAGTTATCAGCGTTATACAACGCGATAATGACGAAACGGTACTTCATCGAAAATTTACACATGTGAAACACAGTTTTATATTTCTAATCGTTTTGCATTGGATTGAATCGATGAAAATTCGCACACGGTGGCAGCTAAATTAAATGGCTTAGATATCTTTTTCCATTAATTGTCGTGCGCGAAAGCTGTTGCGTTGATTANGAAAATTCGCACACGGTGGCAGCTAAATTAAATGGCTTAGATATCTTTTTCCATTAATTGTCGTGCGCGAAAGCTGTTGCGTTGATTATCTCGCGAAACGGTACTTCATCGAAAATTTACACATGTGAAACACAGTTTTATATTTCTAATCGTTTTGCATTGGATTCAATCGATGAAAATTCGCACACGGTGGCAGCTAAATTAAATGGCTTAGATATCTTTTTCCATTAATTGTCGTGCGCGAAAGCTGTTGCGTTGATTATCTCGCGACCGATATCTTCGATCTGCGAAGTCGGTGACATTTTTTGTCATATTTTTCCACTTGGTTATCGTACTAGTTGTTAATTCTCTCGGAGAAGATTTCGGGGTAGGAGGCGGATGGGCCAAACAGAATGTTAAAGATTCTCGCGCAGGCATCAAACAGTAAAGTAAAAGTAGAAACTTTTCCAATCTAGATGGATCGAGTGCAGAAAGAAATCGGTCTTAGAGCTTGCGTTTGGATTAATCTTCCCTTGGTCTGAGCCTTCTCTTAAAACTAAGCTTAAATGATTCGTTCGACTCAATGGAATGTTAGACACGCATAATACTTATTCGAATATTTCGGAATCCGCTTAATTCAAATTTTGTTTCCTCGACTTCGTTGTGTTTCTCGAGCTTATCAGGGTTACTTTTCATTCCGATATTACTCGACGAATATACACATTTTTGCACGTGTTCGAGATACTTCCATGAAAAATATGAATTTTCTGAAAAGTCACATAATATGGAACATATCGATTACCAGTTACTACTGATAAAGCGCGCCTGGTTAAAAAAATATTTGCCATGGATGTAACAGCACTTCATCGAAGATTAATGAGTATTGTAATCGAAGTACCGTAAACAAACACTAAGGGATTGCGATAATTGATATCGAACGACGGGATTACATTACATTGCGATATTTTAATGATTATATTCGGCGTTCGGTTAAAATCGGCGTTCGAACAATTTCCAACGCGCAAGAGCTAGTCTGGAAACGAGTGCAGTTTATATAACAATTATTACGGCATTCCATAACGTTTTCTTATTTTCATTGACGTTTATTTAGATATACCGTTAAACGAATAAACCGTGGTACCAAGGGGAATGCTTTAACGATAAACATAACAAAAAACGAATATCTTTGTAAAAATTCTGAATATCTCGGTAAATGTATTCATCTTCGAAGATTTCCAAGTACATTTTTGTGATTGTTCTGTTTATTACACGTTTGAAAAATTAACTAACATAAGACTTACAACGCTTCCGATACCGTATCCGTTCGAGTTGTGTCTGAGAAGTACACTTGAACGATTATGTGTCCGCAATAATTTCTGTTTCGTGTTATCAGTTCAGTGATTTGGAAAAATTATGATTAGACAAGACACGAAAACTGGGATGAAAGAAACCGGGAAGGAAAAGGATAGGTGGTTTGCCCGATAAAAGAGAAAATAATATCTTCTACCTCTGGCTAGTCGATAAGCATCATTTCGTGCCAGCGGATGGGAAATTGGATTGTTTGCTATCATACATTTTAGTTCGTATTACGTGAAACTGTACACGATACGGTTTAACTGAAGCTAACACTTGCAATTAACGAAAATACAGGAACTTATATTTTACCTCCACCCTTATATGCCTCTCCAGAATTGTTCCGTTTATTTTTCTGCCACTTTCCTCTTCTCTTTTTCTGTCAAACTATGCAGTAAACAAGCGCTTGCTGACTGAATCGCTTGATTGGGGCTTTTTTTCCTATTCGTTTGATATGTCTGGTCAACTAGTTTGCTCGATTGTTATATCAGCCTTGTTTGAGCAAGTGTTTGAAGTTGGAAGAATTGATTGACTGTTTCCTCCTTTTTATTTTCTCCCTTTTTTTTCCATTTTATTGCACGCTGCACGTCGGAGCTTTAATGTTGTTTGGCCGTTGACGTTTAAAGGTATGGAGAATTCCATAAAAGGCTGATGTTTGAAAAGTGCTCTGTGATGTACTTTACGCTATTCGGCGGATTTCACGTTTTTAAATTCACATAGAATAACACATAGAAACTTTGTTACACAGAAATCACACAAAATTCTTGTGGAAAAATAACATAGATCTGAAAATCCGCCAGAAGATCAGCTGGACTGACATCCGAAGCTCCTTTATATCCTATTCACCCCTTTCTCCGTCCGTGGTGACGTTTACAGGTTGCGAGCCTTGTCACGTTTGCCAGACCTTGGTAACCTCATCCTTTACAGTTCTTAGGGAGGTCAGCATATCCGTGGGACACATTCGTGTCTGTCGTTAAGTGGCTAGCATAAATCTTGGCTGTCTCCAGGTCTGACTAGTTGAGGCCAAGGGACAAGCATTCAACGACTATACCTCTAAAATCGACGATCAAACTTCTGATTCGACGGTCAGAAGTTTCGAGTGTACATTTGTTAATAATAATTCTAAGGTTCGATATTGTGTATATCGTCTAAGATGTTTACGTGATAATTAATGGTCGTTGCGGAATTTCCTTTCATACTTTGAGATACTCGAGTCCTGCATTAAAAATATCTTTTTGTTCTTCCTCTCTATTCCCCGATCCATTTATTACAATTTAAATCAACTTAGTTGGACACTGTTCTCTTATTCCATTTCAACTTTCTCAAGTGGAAGTTGTTTGACCACGCAGTCTGAAACTATTGAATAATGAATCGCGCTCGCTACTCCGATTTGCACTTAAACATACGGTATTTCCAATGGCGTGATCCACCATAAAATTTCACAGTTTCTTGATACATTCTCAAAGTATGGACCGTGAAATTCATTACATATGCGAAACAACCTCTCGAGTATTCTGAATCCTTCGGAATTAAAATCCGTAAATTTTTCGAATTCGAAATCGTAGAAATCTAGTTGAATGTAGATCGACGTTAATTTTATTAAAAGCAGCTGCATGTATCCAGTAGTCGCGAAATCAAATACCTTAAATCAGTTGTTTCAATCTATTCGATAGTCTCCAGTTCTGAAATTAAGGAACTTCTCATCCCTATTTTCCCGGTTCCTCGAAATTTCACTCTCAAGCTTAAATTTAGTTCGTTAGTTATCACGAATAACTAACTCAAACTGGGCTAACCAAATTCGGCTTGTTATATTTGGACGTTAAATCGAAAAAACATTTAGAGAAAAACACTGGAAGAATAGAAACGGGAGCAGAAACTCATCGACTTTTTGCACACGCCGAACGCGAAGGCGGATGATTATAAAAATTGTCATCTCTGCTCATTCATCTGGTTTCATTGCGTTTCTATCACCGGGCGAAGCCTCAGTTGGTTCCGACTAAAGGTGAGTCCATAGTACGGATCATTACCGCGTAAAAAAATAGAGAGGCCACGAAGAAGTTGGAGAAGTGGAATCGCGTCTGATAAACGAGACGCGTTTGAAACGATACGTACAGAGCATCTGCCCTTTTTCTCTGGTTCCATCTTCTTCGTCCACCATCGCCGCCTTGAACCCCGCGATCCACCTCCCATTTCACCTTTTAAGCCTTTTTCGAGCGTGTCTCAAGGCTGTCCTGCGGCAGAATTCGAGAGCGATAAAAAGCTCGGAACTTCAGGTGCTTGCGAACAATCGTTTTTCCGGTCGCTTCAGGGCAAGCTCGAGCTTGAAGATTCTCACATGAAGTCACGTATACCGATGCATGGCTGCGCGCGGACCTGTATTCACCACGGCGTACATTCAGCCTGCATTTTCTTCTGTCTGGCTGAAACGAGCCGCAAGTTTGGAACTGTTAGGAATTGTGGCTGGAGCGCCTCGGCCGAGAAAGTTCAGCATTTTTGCTTCTTACGCGATTCTTCGCAAAACGTTTCATTCGTGGCTCGAGCAATTTTTAATGATGCCTCTATTGTTCTACTTACCGGGGATTTTTTTATGGGATGCATCGCGAAACCATTACTGGAACAATAGTTGTCATCGACGAATTTCAAAGATGTTTTCCAGTTCGATACTGCTGATTTAAATAATTACCGTCGGTGATAAGTTTTGCGGGTCTGTTCCGTGAAATCGTACAGGTACAGAGGAATTTAATGGAGGATGAAAATTTTACTGAAGCTTGTTCGAATTAGTTTGCGTACCCGATGGGCAGATGGTTGTTGATTTTTAGTTGTGATTGATTCGATTCGGCGAGTCGAGTTCTGTGAATTCGTATGTACCCACAGGCTTTTGCGAGAAACTTTACATACGGGTTGCACAAGGTTCACCTTAACTCCAGGTTTAAATTTTCGAGAAAACTATCTGGTAACCGTGGAAAGAAATTAGTCGGAAATTTAGATAATTAGATCTACTAGATTCTTGTAATTTGGAGGACTTACTTCCCTAATTGATTTCCGAATTCGTCGTTCTTGGAGTATCGACTTTCATCAAGCCTGTGTTCTTAACGGAAGTAAATGAAAATACTTCGGGTTTATCCCAATTCGGGATAAAGGAAGCTCAACGATCCGAATGTTATCGAGCGAATAACCGACGTTTAGTTCGAATATATTCGATAATTTCGATAAAGCTTCTAGTAATAATTAGACTCTTCGGTAATCGCTGATGGTGGAAAAAAGCCACGATAAATTAACCCTTAATTGGCTGTTAACCTTCCTCGAATACCATGCCAGACGTAATATGTCTGTAACCGTGGAGTATATATCCTGGTTCATCCACCCTGAAAGTGAGAAAATTCATTTTGTTAAACGTGGTCCGCGCGTTGGCCACCTCGAGCTAAATTGCTATCGAGTTCTTCGTTCGAAAAAGGTAATCCTATTTTTGCCAGGGCTAATGGTTTTAATTTTCCAGACGGTAATCGTGGAAGGTATCTGCGATAAGGAAGTGCAAAGTTTTCTCACACGAACGTTTCCAAAATAAAAGTGTTGCTCGATATTTAATGTCAAGTTGAACAGCCTTTCGAAAACGTTTCCATATCACCGGGAGATTAAATTTATATACAATAAGACTGTTTAAATTTGAATTTAATTCGTTTTACGGTGTAACTATGAAACGCTGAGTTACTTAACTGACAATTTGGAATTTGTTCGACCCAAATTTTGGTATACGAATATGAATATAAAATTTATATACCAATAGGTAGGTAAATCTGCAGTGATAATAACTGATGCACCTATTCATAAATTTGCAAGCAATGTTAGTCACGTAGACATAGATTGTATTCCTTTGAATATTTTCTTCATTGATAAATTAGAAATTCGCGTGATCTATCTTTATGATTGTGTCAGACAAAGTGAACCAACTATTATATTATAACCAATCAGATTCGTTCCTGCTACCAACTTCTCAAACTCGCGTAGCACACGCGAATATGGTTTATCTGTAGTGTTCAGCAACATTTTGCAACCAGCCCAAGTCCTAAGCTTTATAGGCACATTCATTCCAAACATATCGAAAAGTATACTTCCCACATCTCTGATGTTAGGAATATTAGCCATTGGCAGAGTTCTAAATTACTCCATCGGTAAGGTGTTGTCCGATATTCATGCGGTCAACGATTTATCTTGGCCGCAGTGGTATCGATATGCCCGCACGATTTTGTTCCCATTGGAAGCTCTTTCCGATAGATACGCAAATAGGTATCGCTTGGGTCGCGGATTATCAGCCCAATCGTGCAAACTTGCTCTGGTTCTCGTTCCTGTTGTACAAACTTGTCCCTCTATTTCCATTGCCTTTCACCTTCCTTCGATTTCTGTTCCTCGTCTCTTTCTCTCTCTCTCTCTCTCTCTCTCTCTCTCTCTCTCTCTCTGTCTCTGTCTCTCTCTATTCCGGAGGTTCTCCGTTGGTATCCAATTATCGGCTATTTGGAACGACGAAGCGGGTCAACGGGTCAACCATTCACGATTGTAGTTGTTGTTGCTTGTTCTCGCGCTGTTGCTGTGATCTTAAAGACAACAAGCGAGGTAGCCGGGTCGAAGCGATTCACGCCAACGACGAAAGATAAAATGAAAAGCAAAGACGATGTAGAAAGTGGACGGCTGTACTACGTATACGTGTTTGGATCGTCGAATATTTTTCGTTCGTCGGAATTAATCGCCTTTTTTCTTAGCGTGAAAATATCAATCGATGCTTTCGTCCTTTGGACCTGGTACTCTTTCTGGGGTTGCGAAACGCTAGAGGGGCATCTTCCAATGAAAGAAAGCCGGACGAGAATCCGTTTGTAAAGTTTAGATATGAAAATTTCATGGTTACGGAGGATTTTCAATTTCGTTTCGGAAAGTTTGACTGTGAGCACGGTTTATAGGTTTTCCCGCAGTTATGGAAGCTTTCGAAGTTTCAATTGGCTCGTGTTTCCAGCATCGATTCCGGGATTGGTCAGTTATTTTTTATCGTTAAGATCGTGAGATGTCTCGTTAGTATGTAGTGGCAGAAAGATAACGTTGCAAATTTCGCCGCTGTTGTAGGATAGAATACTCGACCAAAGTCTTCGCCGTTTATGCTCCTTTATAATTCAATCGCTTTTCCGCAGAAGTTGCTCGCGAGTTTGTTCCCAGTCTGATTGAGACTCACTTTTTATTAATTGTTTCAAACACTGCTCTTTAATGAACGTCCTTTCTTTTTGCTAAAAGTTTCAGCGAGTCTGAAGCTACCGGCTAAACGTGTTCCTTTTGTGCAATATTTTGATTAACTACCTTACCATCCATACCGCTCGACGAACAATAAAGTTAGTCTTCATTTCCACGGGTAGGTACTCATAAGCATGACCATGATATCCTCGTTCGAACGGGGTGATAAATTACAATAAGCTGAAAATAAAACGATATGTCAATACTGTAACGTAATAAATACACAACGACATACGAAAATGTTACCAATTTAATTTAAATATCTCATGTATTATTTAGATGGATAATAGTATGAATTTACATACATATTTCTATAAATTGTATATTTGTAGAACTACATTTTCCCGCACCATAGTGATTTTCGAAGGAAGGAAATTTACTGAAATCCTATTTCTGTATTTGAAGCTTCAGATTCAAAACATTTACTCGACCAGATCGTGATATATTCGACGTTTATAATTTTGGAGCTTTTAACTCTCGGAAAACTTACCATTGGCCTTACTAAACCGGTCTCCATTTTATAAATCGTTAGTAACCTGATGGGAATGGGCACATCCTTTATCCAATCAGAGAATAGTTGGTTGATCGAATTCATTCATAACAATTAGAGTTGGCTTTGCTTCTTACTTTTCTCTACCTCACCTACCGGCCGTAGAACTTCTTGGATTTTGCATCAAAAATAAAAGAGTGATATTTAAGTTGGACGAGTGTGCATAGAATTTCAGATTTGCGAATTTAGGATGCTATGTATACGAGTATACGTGTAACAAATGAAGCGTAATATGGACTGTACATATAAATCTAGTAATGTAATGTAAGGGAGTCTTTGAAATTATATATAAATTCTTTGTATATTGTTATGCGATCCATTTGTAAGTTTGAAATACATATTTATTATATTTGAGTAAATATATTATCCATTACTAACCTTTACTACCAATATCGAACTTTCCTTTGGTATAAGGGAATAAAAGGCAATAAAAATGTATCCGAAGGCTGCGATGCGTTTACCATTGCTACATATACCCTGGTTTAATGTTAAAGTCGATTTACCAGAAATAAAGAAATATCGAGTCGTTTCGTTCGACAAAAAACTCCGACTCTCTTTACAAGTCTGTTGCGCATGTACGAAATATCAATGCGTACTGGAGATTATTTGCATTGACGCGATTTAATCGAGGCATTACCGCTGTGCGTGACGATGAAAAGTAACACCATGGACCGCGATTAAATTTCAAGTCGTCAGAGCGAACTCAACGATTTAATTCTGCTATGCAACGGCCAAGATAAAGCAGTCGTTATCATTCGGAACCATTGGTTCATCGTTATTATCGGGATCTCTCCTTTCGCGGAATTCTTCCGCCGTTCGAACTTGGCCAAATTCTGCCTTCGATATTTACACGCGATCGAGTAGAAAATAAAATAGACGCGTCTAGATTCGACGATTTATAAAGTTGGCGTGGGGCACTCGAATCCAGGGGAATCCGGGCACGGAAGACGCTTTAATAACCCGTAGCCGGAATGAAGAGAAAAGATAAAAGCAGCGCGAAGTTCTGCTACTCCTTTAACGAGACTTAAGCTGCTATAGAGCAGCCGTTCTTTAGCTAAACTTTTAAAACACACACAAAAAGTGTATTTACCGATATTTCTCTGATAATTTATTTCGATTCCCGCGACTGGAGCGAAAACTATTACTTTTGCGATGGCGACAGAAATTTAACGCGTTCCTAACACGACGAGCATTTCTACCGAGCATTTTCTCTTCTAGAATTGAAAATTTATTTGCGATACCAAAGAATAAATACAGATATCCCTCGAAGTACACGGTTTATTTTCTTCTTTATTTTTTCCTTTCTTTCCTTTTTTAAATTAGGAAAGAGAAGTTCGCATTAATTCTTCATCGTAATATATAATTAAAGCCGATTACGTATTGCAAATATAGCTTTGATGTAGTAATTTTGACGATGTAACTTTCGCATTTTCGCGATGAATGTAGCGAAATTGTCCGATACAATTATAGTTACAGTTTGAAATTTAGATCCTTCAAACGCATAAATCATCGAAAGAATTTCCGGTGTTTTCTTAAAATTACGATATTACAATTTTCTGTCGTTTCGGAATAATTTATCTTCGTCAGTGGTGGCTTCGTGATTCTTATGCGCTTTTTATTTGCCGAATAAATGGACTTTCTAGAGGAATGTAAAAAGCCAAAGGTTTAACATGAATATGTCTACGCGTGGGTTCAGAAAGTTTGGTCGTTGCAGATGACGAAGAGCAAAACATAAATTCTTTTCAATATACCGAAAAAAATTACTTCAGGGATATTACCTTGGTTTTAAAATAAATTTTTTTAACGATTGCTAACAAACAAAACGGTGGACTCCGTTTAATTGATATTCATCTTTTCAATATACCGAAAAAAATTACTTCAGGGATATTACCTTGGTTTTAAAATAAATTTTTTTAACGATTGCTAAGAAACAAAACGGTGGACTCCATTTAATTGATATTCAGAGTTTCGAAGTAACAAATATATAGTTATACCGTTGACTGCGTTCTAAGTGATAATGGTCAATGTACGATCAGACACTGTCTTCCTTCATCATTAATAACAACGCTTAATGAAATAAATAAAAAATATAGAATTCTTTATAAACTCCTTAGCACTTTCGTTAGTATTCCTAATTGTTATGATCTCGTCTTCTTTCTTCTTTCCATTAATCGTAAAATTCGATAAGACAATCTCGTATTAGAAACCTCGTATAATATACGAGTAATTACGGTTGAGCGCGTGTAATCGGAAACAAATCATTCAAAATACCGTTTTTTATAACATATTTCGAACTCGGCGAATAATACTAGGATAATTTGCAATGAAAAATAATAATTTTATATTGCGAAACTGCCTTTCTTGTTTTCCGAATTTATTTGTATCGTTCAAATAATTATGGATGATATAATTATGGATGAAAGGAAAAGAAGTGAATTAACTGGGCCTGCTAGAAGATTCGACTACCTAGCAGCCGTCTCCCTCTTTTCATAATACGTTTAATATCCAAGAAAGATATTACATATTATAATCGCAGCGTGTCAAATGTTGAGAGGCTGATGCGCTTGGGTTTTACAATAAAGTGCTCTGTGTTTTGTGTTTTACATTCTGCTTGCTGTCGACCTGCGTTCTTGATGCGATTTCTTTGCTGGTCGAATTCGTTCTGATGTGTTGGGTTTGATGTTGGATCGTGTTCTGTCTGTGTTGTTCGATGTTCGTTGGAGTTCGGTTCGAGTATGTTGTGATTGGTTGGTACAGGATTTGGTAGTGGGAAAATAGAGTTTTCTGATTGGATTGTGGGTGTGTCGGAAGGATGTGTTCTGGAGGAGGAGGAAGAAGGCACAAGAATTGCTTGCTACAGTTAGCGTTAAACTTAATCCACTGCGCTTACCACTTAGAATAATATAGACTTAAAGACTGCTTTATATTAAGAAGTGTGATTGGAATATTAACTACAATACTAACGATAATTCCATTTATTTATTGTTACACGAACGTTTACATAGTTTTTTTTTTATAATTATATAGCAGTTATTTTAACCAGCATCCAACCACCGATATTTTTTCAAGCTTTTGCAGTACCAATCTTCTCGGTCTATTTTTAACAGTTTCATATTAATTTGTATGGCACTGTCATGAATGCCGTTTGTGCTGCCGTGTGTACCCATGTGTCGAATTTTTTCAAAATATTGCGGGCTTGGATATATGAATCTATCGCATTCGATTGAGTCCAGGGTGTATTACTGGATGTTTTATGAAGTGTGGGTGTCTAGTATTTGCTAAATAGAGATTTATGAAAGTTCTGTTTTTGATCGTACGGTATTATTAATCTGTGGATGGAGCTGGAGTTATAGAATCGATTTTTCTTTTTCAGACATATTTCTCTCCTCTTTTTGTAACGTTACTCCAAGCCGTGTTTCGTCAACGGCATATTATAGCGGTTTGGAATAATAAATTATAAAAATGTGCGACGATTAAACATCTTCTAAACATCTTCTAAACATCTTTTAAACATCTTTTAAACATCTTTTAAACATCTTTTAAACATCTTTTAAACATCTTTTAAACATCTTTTAAAGATCTCTTGAACATCTTCTAAACAGCTGAACAATAATTTCTTAAAATGAATCTCTGTAGCGATTCAGGACATGTTATTACTGCACAACTACACAGCTCAGTTTACAATTCGATAACCCACTCGCTGTCTACAACTAACTATCCCACGATGCACTCACACTTTCCGATGTTTCTCTATGACTAAATATATCTGACGTATCGCCCACGGTTTTGCCGATTGGCCTTTACACCTTTGTAAAGCTGCGTGTACATAGTAGAAAATGTGCGATACTGCAATATTGTAGGACTTCATTATGGAAAGAGGATAGCACGGTACAAAAAAGTAGAACATTGTGAATATATGGAGGATTAACCCTTTGACATACGAATAAAATGGAATGTGATGCGTCCGAAAAATAGTATTATAACTTGGCTCAACTGAACAGTTACGTGCAAGCATAAAAACAGATAACATTTTATTTTGGAATTTGCATTGCTACGTAATTAGGTTGATATATTAGGGAGGAAAAAGAAATCCATTAAAAATTATAAAAATAACGAATTCGAAAGAATGTTAAAAAAGAAAGACGCCATGGTCTATAATGACAAGTGAAATGAAAAGCGTCTCCCAGGCGTATGTTGTATGTCAAGAGGTTAATATTATAGATCATCGCCCTTTGTATGAAAGGACGATGAATATAAATTACTTGGAAACATAGGACAAATCCATGGCAGAAGAAAAAATCATTAATAAGTCGTTGTATGAAACCTGCATTACTACATTGTAAGAAACGTAGTTTCGGTCTATCCGAAAATAAATCCTACAATATATACAATACTACATCGAGATTACATTTATACTATCCCTGCGGTAATTGTCCTAATAGAGCCAGGTATCCTAGCGGTGGTGCTAGGAAGGACGAAAAATGAAGGAAGGGATGCGTTTAGTTCTGGACTACTAGCGAGCTCATCGGTAAGACTACCTAGAGCAGGTTCTGTTTTAAACGAGGATACAATCGGGGAATAAATTACGTTTAACTGAAGGATAAACTGATTAGTGAGAAATTAACTTTCTTTATTCGCTGGCTCACGCAATGCCGTGTACCTGTCCCTTATCCACACTCGTTAGATAACCGCGATCAACGCTGCTGAACTATGGAGTTGAAGGAGCTGAAGGAGCTAAGGGAACGAAGGGTCAGTTCCCTTAAACTCCAACATTGACCTAAGGCTTAGAATTAGTAACGATCTAATAACATTAACCCTTAAGAGTCTGACAATTTATCGAGTTTATCGTGTATTTAATTTCCATCAATGGCGTCACTTTAAAAGTGTTTGTTGACTTGTTTTGTGTAGACCTGTTGAATTGTTTCGTGTATTACCTTCGTGTAAAGGTAAATATGCATGTAAAGGTTTGGGTTAGGTAGAGGTAGAGGTAAATATAGGTAAAGATTATGTTTTACCTTTTTAATAGATATTATGCTTCATTGGATTCGAAGATTAACTTTCAGCAATAACCTGCAATGAACATTACTGATCGTTGACGTTGGTTTTCTTCACTATCTTTGGCTGCAGATAATGCGGATGTTGCCTAATGGTAGGCTGCGGAGTCAATGAGATCTCTTGGATAGGATGATACTTCTTGGGTGACTTGACTTCTATACTCTTGGTCTTTTACATTTGTCGTTGTTGTTGTCGTTGTTCTTGATAGCGCTGACAGCTGCAGCTCGAAAACAGGACACGTTTTCTCTTGGACACTTCAACCTCCATATATTTCAAAAGATGATCCACGTTATCCACCAATCGTTGTACAAAGCTACACAATTCTTCTAATTCAGCAAGTTGTGTTTTCGCAATATTTAATTGCATATTAATTAATTTCGCAAGTTCTGTGATTGTCTTTAATACCACGTTATGAAAGTTTATCTCCGCCATTTAGAAATACGTTTTATCGTTTCCAGCGGCAAAACTATTGTATTGTTTTAAATAATAACTTTCACGAGGATTTTGATGTTTTCTCGCTTTTTTCAGACACTGCGTGTTCACAAACTTTTTAATTTTTATCTCGTCGATGCACTTATGAATCTTATATGGAACTTCGTGATTCTAGGAGGACACAACTCTGTCCAACGCTCTGCTCAGCGATATTTACTAGTCGGCTGTTCCTCGCAATCTGCCTTCCAGAAGCTTGCGGTGGACCTTTTATTCCTTCCGTTCATGGTCGCGTTTCCAATACATCCCTTCCATCTAACATATACATAGGATATATATACGAGCCAGTAATATCATTTATGCTGGTGCGTATACCAAACTTAACTAAGTTTGCTGCGGTTTGCAAACACTGATAAACGCATTTTGTCCAGGGAACAGCAACCTTTAGTGCATGTTTTTGTCGTTTCGAAATATTTCATTTCAGCGTACGGAAAAATTTAAAATTTAGTCGGAAATAACTGAATTTTGATAGAAAACGGTACTCATAAAAAATGTTCAAAATAGTTCATAACGCATTTAAATTGTGACCGTGCTAGGAGAATTTACCCCTGTCTTCTACGTTGCTTTAAAAGCAGAGACATACGTTAACCGATTTAGCGGCACTCAGAGCTATTGCGCTGTTCACCTATTATAGTGAAATGTGTCCCGTCATTGGATCACGATTGTCAATTTGTAACGTGCTTGTAGCTTGTTGACATAGTGGATGAGGCCTTTTTTTCTTTTGCACTACACACAAATTAAGTTCGATCGTTTTATACCGGTAATTTTACTGCCACAAACGCACTCTCTTAAATTTCTGCCTGATAGTTTCAGGAAATTAAATATTCTGTCATCATCACTTATTATATGTTGTTTTCTTTTTTTACTTGCACCCATTCGTGTTCTATTTCACATTTAACACTTGATATAATACGAGTCGAGTCATTGGCTTCTTTTTGGTAACTTCTTTGCAAAATAGATATGAATTTAGTATCATACTAAATAACTTTTTTCCTATATTTTACCGTGCGGTGTTTATCAAGATAGACGTGTAACATTGTATCCAATTCATCAACTTCCCCCATGTAACGATTATAATAATTAACGATGCATGGTTTTACTCTACTTCATTCGTTTCCATTTCATTTTTTTAATTACCAAAGTATAGTCCAAACCTTACCAAGCATGCGTCGAAATTAACAATTCAGAATTTCATTAATTTCAAATGTTTTTATATCGCCAGATACGCCTTTCATATTACTCCTAACTGTTCCCGTTAAATACGTATTTTTGCAATGTGAATATTTGATCAAAACGGTACAACTAAAACAGTTATCGACAAAGACATGATGCTCTTCGTTTAAATACCAGCTTTGCTTTAATAAATTTATAACGACATCGTATCCAAATCCATATTCTTGTGATTTAGTATTATCAGTTTCTCCTTTAGCTCCCTTATAACGGTAAAAACTTAAATTTTTAGTATAACTACACTCTCCTGTATTCTTACTTCGCAGCACAGCATAGAATAATTAAATATTTCGTAACCGTGTTAATCGGGTTAGGAAATGAAGCTTGTAATATCGTAGCGTCTTTCGCTTTGCATTTCAAAGATGGGAGAAAGTACTCAGTTGAGTTGAACTTTGAGGAAGGTTCATAGCGAAGGAAAACAACTGCAGGGTCGCATCCAGTGATGCCCTGGTTGTTTTCCATGTTTTCTCTTTTACCGACATCGAGGGTCCCGAGTCAATGAGGCCTGGTTCATGTCTTTACGGCAATTGGGGCTAGGTCCCGAAAAAGGACAGTTCATCGGCGACGAGTCAACGAAACAAACCTCTTCCAAAAAGACAACGCGGCTTTCGACAAACCTCCCCCGCCATTAATAAACTCTGTTGTTAAACTCTGTTTCAAAGAATTATCAAAGTTACCGTATATATAGCGCAAATCGTCGAGCGTCTGTACGAGTTTAACGCGTTTCAAGGCGAGATAATTAAATCTTCGTCAAGTGAATATGAAGTCTCGTCAGTTTTTGAATATTCATTAACGGGACCCGGATTGCATACAACAGGGATGATTATTTTCCTCCAACTATAAAGTTCTTCAAGAAAATGATCGACTTGTATGTTAATCGAAAGCTGCTCCAGCATTGTAAACGTTTGCACCGAATCGGATAATAAAACGGTACGTATTTTCTCGTGTAAACTTATATATCAGAAATGAAAACTAATTTGTCGGAGAGTTACGGTAAATAAACATTCGATGCGTGCATGGTCATGAAAAAATCAACAGAGAAAATTTCGAACGCTGCGTTGTTATAGACGATGAATTCAATAAATAGCATCAAAAAGGAAGTACGTTACGGTTATCGAAGAAGGAAAGAGGCAAATGTAGAAACTAGGAAACTAGGTAACTTTATTTATTTGCCTGCCTTTCGAGGAACATTTACCAGATATTGCATGCAAATGCACGTACAGTTTTCTTCCTATACTTTCCATTCGTTGGATTCTTTGGTTATCATCCTTCTATTTCCATTACAAGCACACACTCGTGACTGAATCGCCACATTCTCGATAATCGATACACTCTTGTAATTTCTTCACAGAGAAGATATTAAACGAACACCGTGAATCGTATATAACGTTGCACAATAGCACGCGGGGAAATATGTACGATGCATATATCTTTCTTTGTTAATGAAGTACTTGATCGATCGGTCGAATCGGTAAATGACACTGTCGATAACACTACGTTTCTATACGCGAATACAATTTTGTAACGATAAAAGACGATGTTAATTGTAATAACGATAGTAATAACTTCAACTTCAACGACAATAATCCCCTTCGCAATTCGAATGACAATAACGACGATATCTCAATAGGCGTAATAGCTCTCCTCTTCTATACCTTAACATGGACAATTTCCTCGCTTTCCTTCCTGAAGATTCAAGTTATGTACCATGAATAGCTTTTTAAAGTTTTTAATTGCTCTTATAGCTCGATTACACCCTGACAAGAATTCTCTCTGTTTTTTCTCTCATCGTTTCCTGCTTTCATTGGGCGCTCGTATGAGCCGAAATATGGATTTCATCTCAACTTTCCTAGCTTACTCAATAAAACGTCTTTATCGAACCTAATTCTCGCTTTTACAACCCTCTTGCGAAACTACCCTTGCACGCGTAGAATACTACGCGCATATCGAGTCACGAAAGTATTCGTACTAAAATTCATAACGTTTGGAAAAGAGCTCAGTTGTCCAAACATCCGATATTCTTCGTAACATTGAAAGTGTACCCTTGAAAGTGAACGATAGAAATGGTCATTCGTCTTTTAATTCGTCATTCTTAATTCGTGCTTTGCTTCGATGAGAGAAAAGTCGTTGTTAGAATTACATATCCCGTGAAAAATGTAAGGAAATTGGACGGTCTCTTCTTGTTCCTCGAGAGGGTAGCTTTCAGAGCTTGAGAATAATGTTAGGTTAATAACGATTACACGAGCTCATATGCACGGGTGGATTTCCAGGGAAAATGTTTACATTGTCTGTTTGCAGAAATGATTAATGAAGTGTACGAACGTGGAAATGCATGGAAAACGGTAAATTTAAACCACTAGCGGTATCTACAAACAACTTGCAATTAGTCTTTTTTTCCTGCGTTTTAGACTTACATCAATGACTTACTTTCTCGCTGTTATGCATGACACAGCTTCAGAAGCATTTAAACATATTTAAATGCTTAATATATGCTTAATCATATTTTCTCCTTCTTAACTTCGTTCAAGAAGTTACAACTTTCTCTTCTGATATTAGCAAAACTGTTGGAAAATAAATGATTCTATATCGTTAGTAACATCACAGGTTTCATTCGTTAGGTTTGTCGAAATGTAAGTGTCCTCTTGAGGTGCATCTCTCGTCGTTTTATGTGGTTGTCCCCTCTTCGTGGCCGCGTCTTTTAGGGCAAGTAGTTTCTTCGTTTGAACTTCGGTTGAACTCGAGGTGTCCTTAGACCTCGACGATGCCGTTTCGATGGAATATCAGTGTAAAAACATTCATTTAGTACGTTACACAAACTGAAATTTAGCTCTGACCATTTTATCGCATATTTATATGCGTATCATTAACAAAAAGATGACAAAATATTACCGAGAAACGTTCAATCGAGTAATTTTTCCATTCATTCTCGTGTTTTATCTCGAGCTCATTCTATCGGATAACGATAACTTTCAAATTTACGTAAAGGTAAACGTAAAGGTCACGTTTCAGAAGCAACTACGTCTAACTACCGATAATACTTTGTTGAATTCGTCCGTCGATCGAACTGGTTCAATCGCTCACCTTCGAAGCAATAGACCGAGTTGTTTCTCCATCTACATATTTAACGAATGTTATAGCAAGTGTCAAAGTGTAACTGCAGATCGTAAGCGGCTCGTCGCTAAAGCCATTAGTTACTCTGGCTAATTCCGCGAATTGGTCATTAAGGATCAGCTGTTCCGCACTTAATGTCAAGCTAACCGCGTAGTCCACTTGGTCCTTGATCCAACGATAGACAGTGCTCCTTGGTACGACGCGGGACACTGTAATTGGTTTGTTGGAGCTTAACTAACTACCGGATAAAGTCGAACGAACCGACCGGCCGTTTAAGCACGGATTATCCAGAACGAGGTGAACAATATTTACTGCTAATTGCCGGGCTTTAGATTCCCGATTTATTTCAGCGATAAGAAAATCTGGCCAACACGCAGCTGCCTATGGGTTCCTATTCCTTCTTTTTTCTTTTTTCCTCTCAACATTTGCCTTTGTTACCTGATTTTGAACCTACCCGTCTCTATTTATCTCTCTATCCTACCGTTTCGATGCTCATTCGAAATTTATACATAATTCGGAGAGTCTGGCATTCTTATAAATATCTGCGCACAAGGAGAATCGTCGATGTAGTTTCAGACGTAAGAATTATCAATGATATTATTAGTTTCTACGAATATTCGCTTTGGAGATTTCGAAACTTACTTTCGAAAGGCGCAGTTAAAATGTTCTCTCTTCCTTTATAAACCTTCTCGAGCGAATTAAATTTAAAACGACACGAAAGAAGAAAGCGGTTTAAACTATCTTATTTTTCTACATATGAGAAGAATCGCGCCTTTAATAAACGTAGCGGCTAATTATTTTTCTGATTGTGGAATTTACAATGGCAAACGCGGACGGAGACATTTGAACGATGCACGTTTGTTTTAGAGCGGAAACCGCGTGTGAAGCCATTCCTCGCATCTATACAGCAAGCAATGTTCTATTTCGCTTTAATAATAAGAATTTCTTCTGCTTTTTCCTTTACTTCATAATTCTTCTCTCTCGCTGCGGAACTCGACTTATTTCGTAATTATATTCTTCCGTAATTAGGAATTTTCGTTTGGAATTTTCGTCATAAAAGCGCCATGTAATAAACGCGAAGCGAGAGAGATTTAATCTCGCGAATGAGATTCCGAATATCGGCATAGAAAATGCGCTACTTTAAACATCCTACGAGCTTAAGCTTCCCTTTACCAAGAAAAAATTAGCTTATTCGAACGTCGAGAACGCGCCGAGGAAACGAAATTGCCGCTGATCTTGCAATTAACACACCTGAAATTCTGCCAAGTATTTATATCGCACTATTATCATAAGTTTTAGACTAGGCTCGAATGGCCACCGATATCTGTGCAATTTAGATTATTCCTGCTCTAATTTTATCAAATATTACTATTTATAAAATACGCGAGTTCTATCTTAGTAACCAATTAGCGATACATCTATTTACCTGACACGTATATTTCTAGCGGTAGAAGGTAACTTTATTCGGACTTTTATGCGTTGCACTAACACCTTTCTTTAGATGTTTACACTTTTCTGGCCCACGGGGATGGCATCGTTGCCTCGGATTTACGCGTATTTCCCTACCGACCCATTCGAGCGAACGATTGTTCTTTGAATGTTCGAAGATGTAAGAGTGCGAATGTCGAACGAGTTTCCTAGCGAAAACTAGGCAAACCTCGAAGACGCTTTACCATTATTATTTGGAGCCTCGGATGTGTCCCGCATCACGTGTGTCTATTTCGCAAGCAACTGACCAAGTCGCCATGAACTTAAGCTATTCTTTTCGGTATCTAACACACGTGATGTCAGCGAGCTTGAATGACAAGGCCTGACAAGCGAAATAGTTACCCTGATCAGGTAGAAGAGGGGCGAATAGTATGAAAGCCGAGTCTTTCGTAAAGATTTGAGAAGTCAGAGTTAGAGTTAGCGAGACTTTATTCACAAATTGATCTTCTGACATCTCGTCGCACAATTTGCATCTCAATTTTCTATCTTGTTGTAACAGTGACTGCGATGTGCATAATAGAACTTCGGTTGAGACCTTCGGCTTTTTATATAGCGATATTCCATTGATCTATTACTATGTTGCAAACTATTTCGTGGTTCCTTAAAGAAGAAATCGTTTAATCGCTGTTTTAAACGTTCTACAAAATAATTTGTAACGTTTACTCGCGTAACGAGAAATTCGTCGATTAAACAGGATTAAGGTTTTAGAACGCAGAAGATTTCGTGAAAATTTATTTTAGATTAAATACTCTTCCGTGTAACGCAGCTATTATATTCATAGAGTCAGGAATATAAATATAAAATGGAACGTATAAACGTGAAATAGAACGTATGAGAAATAAATTTCCATCTTTTTTATTGCTGCTGAAGGCTGTTACTGATGAACCTGAGAAAAAGGAATTACAAAATTAGACGATTTTCCGTATCAAAACAGGGTACCATTAACTCGTTGAATTTATAGTGGACTTGATTTTGTATTATAACGATTTAAGGAAACAAATTCATAGAAAAGTTACGAACCTGGAATTCTGGCGGAAGAGCGTGGTTCGATGTTTGATTCTCAAGCACTTGGAAAGTCTCGTTGGATAATCGCCTGAATATTTGGGGGTCCATGATAAGCCTCACGTTGACAGTGCTTTTCCACCACCTATACCAAGGCGATAACTGATTCTGGCGACAAAAAAAGGAACTTAGTTTTCCGGTACGGTGAAGGATGACGTCTATATTAGCTGCCGTTCTTTTCAGGCCGGTTTAAATTATCTAGATAGTTTCAGTTGTCACGAGCAAAAGACACTCTATTCGATAAATTAGACCGGAGTGGCTTCCAAGTGGCCAGGTTTCGAGCTGGCCTGATCGAAACCAGAGAGAAACTGATTCCGGGCTGTCACGTATTCACGATAATTCTTAATTAAACGTGCGCCGGTAGGATTTCGATTCGACTACTCGACGGGAATTGAATTTATGCAGGTAGGAACATGGTTTTGCTTGAAATTCTTGTCCCGTGCCGGTTGAGATATTCGCATCGAGAATATGATTTACCTTTTTCGAAATCACTTGCATCGCAATTTATTATTTCAAACGTTTTTTTGTCTCATAATACAAGGATGGAACGAAAAATAACTTTAACTAACGTCCTTGTTTCAATCGCATAACCGTATAAATGGGAAGAAAATAAAATACTTAAAAATACAATAGCGATATCCTGGACGAAGTTTAATTTTCCTAAAATGTTGCAGCTAAACGTAGTAACGGTCCTGAAGTATTTATTTCATTGAGTAATTTCGTCAAATCAGTAACATACGCGAAATTTCTCACATTCGTCTATGAAATCCAGAAATATATTATTTTAGAACATTTTGTTATTTATCGAATGTGGGTCTTTGATATCGGAGAATATTAAAACTAAGTTATCTAATGTCTATGGCTTTTTCATAGCTTCTGTCAGCCATAAGCAAGTTTCAAAGGATGAAAGAAATTTCTAGCGATCCATGGATAGAACCAGCTCTTTGCTTCTCAATATTACGTTCTTCTTTTTACAATTTAACTTGCCACAGTTTCCTCTTTCCTTTTTTCGTTTCTTATTCTCTTCGTTACTTTGTCGTGCTTCTATCTAGGCGAGACGATTTTATAACAGCTTTGCCATGTAATAGTGCTAGAGGGCTTGGACAAGCCCAGATAAGAAACATAATCAGAGACTGGCGTATTATTTTTTGCCTCAAAATGCTCGAATTCCTCACACGATGTAATCAAATCGGTTATTTTCATTGGTGTTATACTGTCGCGCAACAATCAAAAACTCATTTGCAACGTATAAACTTTCTTATTTTAGTTAACGCTTCGTTTATTGATTGAAATTATGTGAAAATCAAGTTAGCATACTATTAATTACCCTTTGTTAATGGTCCTTTGTATTTTTAGCACTCATTGCGTCAATGTTCTTTGAACTTAGCTCGACAAAAGTGATTTTCTATAAGGTCAAAAAATTTGTTCACTCTCCTCCACGAATTTTCCTTTGCTCTTTGAATTTGTCTTCTCAAAGCTGCCATTCTTCCGTGATATTATTTTCAATCACGACGTGCGTTTAATTATAATTATAGCTAATTAAAGATGCACATAGATCGGTAAAGCAAGGAGACATTATTCCTGCCGACGAATAATTAAAATTTCGTAATGAACATTCGTAGTACAGCTACATCGTGAAGCTTCCAAATTTCGAACAAACTCCCGAATACGCGTTATTATTAGTCCAAACGTTTCCTTTTGCGAGATTCATAACGAATATACCACGGAATTTCTACCTTTTCATTACTCGCGATAACTACGCGCGTTACGTACCAGGGTGCAAACGTTAACTACAGTTTTTCCATTGATTCGTAACTTCGGTAATGTAAAATACTATCGCCTCGGAATTGTGTCATTTCACATGACAGAGCATCGAAAATGTAAGAGAAAACAAAAAGAGAAAAGTAAAGGAAAAAAAAAAGAAGAAAAATGCAGAAAAAATTCGATGTCATTCTCATAGGTATACACAATATCACACTTTTTCCCTGGCAAACTAAAATTTCACTCTGTCGAATATATTCTGTCTCATTTTCCTCGCCGACGATATTTCTCGCTTACGAATTAGAGATAAATTCGCCAGGAAACGGATAGGATGGAGAAAAATGAGTTGGCCACCGAGCGAGAAATTCGATCAATTACACGGATGTCGTTTTAATCGAAATACTCATCGGCCATCTTCGCGTTTCTCGCGTTCTTCGCGTTTTTCGCGTCGCTTTCTCGGACGTGTCGCGTCGGTCTATTTCAACTCGCTCGACGCGTGTTCCATTCACACGGGCAAACGTTGGCACACCTGTTTCGGCTCTACGCCCCGGCTTAATGTATCCGCTTGGAGGCAGCTTGTTATCTGGGTCGGCAGAGACGCGTCGCATAAACATAAACCGCGAAAGACAGTCGCAAGGTACGCCGTGGCAGAGGCCGTCGACCTAGACCTGCCTGCCTCGCAGCTAGTATGAAATGCACGGTGTCTCTCGGGGAATTCGCCGCGATATTTTTCCCCTCGAACGAAACACTCGATAGCGCGGTGTCGCGAGCTTGAAAATTTCGCGGGAGAAACAACGGGCGTGAATAAAAGCCGCGTTTTGTCCCCGAAGGGGTACCGGTCTCGTACCTCGGGCTGAAACGAATTTCTCGGCACACCGCTGCCTTTCGGAAACGTTTCGTTCCGCGATAATTACGTTTGCCGCGGTGGAAAGTCTTTTAACCCTCTGGCTTATGGCACGGGCTCACACACTCGTACCAGAGATTATAGTCGAATCGCGGTAAACGCGGCTGCATTCGTGACACAACCGCGTATTAGCGCTGGAACGCTGGCTCGCACACACGTTCCGGTATGCGTAATCTCGAATGGAACGTGGCAAACGTGTTCGATAATAATGCGATAACAATAACGATTTCGTTACAAGGTGCACCTTGCACTCCTCGGCTAGACACACACTCACTCGGGAACTCTTCCTCTCACGATCAGAGGAATTCTCGCTCTAGAGTCTCGATTCTCATTGCCCTTTCCTTGGCCAAGCTCCTTCGATCTCGCCTCCATTCGCACGCGCTGTTCGCTATTGCTTCTTCGTCTTTCGCCTGCTATTCCTAGACACCGAGGTACTTCTAGGAGACACGGAGTCTATCCGAAATCGTAAAAACCCTAGAGCACTTCTTCTACCTAGCAACTTTTCATCCGTCTTCATCCTTGGATGCTTTTTCGTAAAATGGTCTCGTGCCCGATATTGTACCTTCGTTCGTTGAATAGTAATAATCGAAATCATTCTGGGCATCCGATTATAGATTGTATCGTGAGAATTAACAGAACGTGTTGAAGTTATGTCGTTCGATACGTATCTTCGAAGTATATTATTTCGAAAAAGGGTGCTATATTGGTATCATCACGTACCATCGCGTAGAAAGTCCGGGGAAATTTTGTCAGGGTATCCGTTCGTTGAGATAAGAGTGGCGAAAAATGTTGCAGACCAGTTTCCTTTATCGTCGTAAAAATATATCAAGTTTCGAACGGATTCTCGACGAGCGAAGAAGCTAAAGAGACATAAGTTTGCGAACGGTACTGATTTAAATATTAGAACACCCGCCGGTGAGATACGGGGCGAGTTTCCGTTATTCTCGAAACGCAAGGTTCACGGGCGAAATATTCGTGTATTTAAATGAAACCGCGTCATGTTCCGATGAGAACAAAGGTGGAAGGTCTCTAGTTTCCGTCTGACCACCTCACGGATCTGCACCAGGATGGATTTACCGTTGCTCGGAAGAAAGAGCCAGGCGCGGGACCATTAAAGGGATTACTCGTGGCAAGAATATGCCTCGAATTTCTCGCGAGAAGCCTGTTCGTTGCTGACACGAGAAAAACTCCAAGGTTTCCGAGATTACACCGAGTCCATTTAGAAAACTTCTTACGAACGGTATTACTTAGTATCGCGCTGTGTAAACCTAAATAGCGATCAGCTAGTCCGCTGGAACGGTGACGGCTACTTCGTACGGAAGTTCCCAACGACCACGTTTTTGACACGGTAATTATTTTCATTGCCCTTGTATCCCGAATCCGAGTTCCACCGAGTGTCAGAGAATAGACGAAGCGTTCGCTATCGGATTTACCGGTTGCTTAGAGACTTAATCTTTGCGTGCCAGCGGCAGTTGGCTAGTTAATTGCGAGTACTCGATTTGTCTCCTGGGACGTTACAAACAACAGTTAAACACGTTTTATTACGACACATTTCGCGCGGTCTGTCGGAGAAGATCTCCACTTTAAGCGAAGCAAAATAAGATAAAACGGAAATCTCAAATTACAGGGATTTCTCGGGTTAGTCGTAGATCGATACCGGAAATACGACGATAACGGGGAAATCTCGAGGTTTTACGTTTTACCGTAATTTATACACACACACGTGCGAACACACACGCACACATATATTGGTATTAACTCCGTCGAGATGTTGACAGTTGTAATATACGTTTTCGGGAACGAACGTATCTAGATTCGAAGTATATTTCGTTTGTAGACGCGTTCAATATTTCTGTTACAAAGCGCAGAAATTATTTTCAATATTAATTCAAATGAATTCGTTTCTATGACGAAATGTACAAACGGATTTTTGTTGTTTAAAATTCAATTAAATTTCAGTGGAAATATTTACCTTGCCTATCAAATAGACCATTGTAACGTAACCCAGTACCACGATGGTCAGAAAAAACCATATTGCTCCTCTAGTCCAGAGTTTAGAAATTCCAATTTTTTTCCCCTCTATTACGAAATATTGCATACCTATGTTTCAACAAACAAACAGTGTCAATATTTTCGATAAGAATTTATGATATTAAGCATTAAACCTTCATATGCTTTATCACGGTTGGGTACGCGAATTTGAATTAAAATACAACCGGGACAAAACGAGATCAAATAATCTTGTTTCGCTATCTGTAATTGCTACTCGACTCACCTAGGAGACAAAGTGTTACCGATCCCACCGTAACGACGGAGAGTAACGTGAAGATAAGGAAATCTGACTGTATGTTTCTACGATTCGTGGGATGACTAATCCATATCCTCAACGATTCTGGCCTGAAGGTTCCCATAAAAGTGATCACTATACAGGTCGAAAACAAGTTGAATTTCATGCGTTATTTTTTTTGTAAAATCTACTGCCTTTTATCAGAGAAAGAGAGAGAAATAGAGAGAGAGAGAGAGAGAGAGAGAGAGAGAGAGAGAAAGAGGTAGTTAAAAAATAATTCGCCATATCGATAGAAATTTTTGTCAAGACATTGGTGAAGAGAGAGAGAGAGGACAAATCTTAACAAGTGTAATTGAAATACGAAAGTGTTGAATTTTAATGCTTACCATGTATAACGGGGCGTTTCGACAACGTTGAAGCGGTAACGACATAGTTCGCAATAGGAGCGACAAGATTGATTCAACCATCTTTCCAAGCAGGCCAAGTGCACGTAGGCCAGTGATCCTTTACACCTGCACAAATCGTGTTTTCATTCTAGAAAAATATATACAGTACGCAATACAGTATGATAACTTTAAGAAAGTAACCGTGCAAATAGTTTCGTCAGTTTTCGTCAATATTGCAAATTATTTTGTAACGGCAATTGTTCGTTTTACCTTTCAGAATGAAAATGGAATAGTCGCAGGTAAAAACAGTGCAAAGAAGAAAACAGATCGAAATTATATCTAGCTGCCATTTTCGAACGCCTCTTATCGTTAGTAAGAATTTTACGATCACCCTCACTCGAGGACGTATAGGAACCTGTTATACGTTATACTTTCTTTTTCTTCCAATACTTTGTGCTATTTTCATCATCGATGTCTCCTCTATTGCTTTTATCGTAGCAAAATTTGCCCCGTTATAGAAATTCCGTTCTTCTTGCTTCCTATCTTCTTCGTCTCATCTTCTTGCTTACTTCCGTTCGTTTGTCTATCGGCATTCCCAGCTGCCTTTATACCACAGGGATCCATTTTCTGGTTTTCTTGCGTCGCTTTTTATCGCCAGAATTTCTCTTTCCTCGGAAGTCAAGTTCTCTCGTTGCTAGAATTTTCCCTAGGATCGTCGGTGGCAAGGCCGCGTCGCGGTATATGGAAATTTTTCTAAGAACAATCTCATCCCGGTAGAGTATATTCTAGAAAAATACCAGCGAGCGTAAGGTCGTGGTCTAATAAATTATTTCCTGCCACTGGTTCTAGATGGACACTGTCCACGGGAGTAGTTTAAACTGGATCAAAATCCTTCAGAAATATTCACCCAGGTTAAGTATGAACCTCTGGGAACGATTTTTGAGAATGGGAACATTAGCGACCACTGACCGACCGTGCACTGGACGTCACGCATGGCAACGATTCTGAAAAGAGATATATGAAGCACGATTCTTTCTGAAAAATACTCGGTAATTCATCTGTCGGTGAATATTTCAGGATCGATGGTTCACCTGACCTAGCAATTTTCGTCGGCCAGGTGATTCTCGAGGTAATATAAATTTCAATAAGCAAAAGTTTCTTCTCATCTCCGACTCTGTAGGCATGCGTCCTGTACGGTAAACACGCAGGCTAATCCGATTTTTCTAATTCGTACGAAATATCCGTTTGAAGGGAAGCTCGGGAAACGATCGAGGAAAATGGAGAAATCGGAAGTCGATGTAGTTCCGCAAGAAGTTATTTATATTACGGCTTGGGGAAAATTGAATAAATTCCGCCTATGCAATAGCACCGTCGTCGCATTTCTATCGATGAATCAGAGATTGAAATTCGCGTTAAAAAATTGCTCGTGCCGGCAATTACCGGCAAAGATCCAACGCTTTTTGTTCGTTCATTTGTCTTATATTTTATAGTAATATTGGAACGAGAAGTGAAGTCCGACAGGTTTGGAAATTACGGCGACAACCGTTTTAACGAAACGCGGCAGACTTCTTACGCTTCACTTTCTTCTAAAATTCTTTTCCTTTTCCTCTTCTGCCGCTGTTGCGAATTTCGCTCGACGCCTTTGATCGTTCGAACATATTTCTCGAGTTATTTATCCCCGTGCACCGAATCCACCGCGCAAGGCTACCCTCTTTTAACACGATTACTCGCACAAGGCAGGTGTTAAAATTACGCTGCTACGTGGCTGCCGTTTCGTAGCCCGGTGAAACGCATCTCATTCAACTCCTCCGGAAGCGTGTTTGCCTACTTCAGCAGGCTAAGGCGGAGCTTTCAAGCGAGCGCCCGCGAAAAGACACCGTTGAGCAAGCTGAATCGTGTAAAGTCTGCAAAATTTATACTTGCTATAGTTCGAACGGACTTCGTCATCCGTTCGTTCGAAGACACGGCCTATGCGGATTGTGAAACACCAGACGTGCTTCTGTGTTCCTAGGGAAATTTACCGTGTAAGCAATTCTAGCGTGCGCACATGCAAGATATGCGAAGTTGACTTAGACAATGGATGTCTGGTTTGAAACTACGAACGGAATTGCGACTTTTCTAGACACGATTAGCGAACGCGAGGATTAGTCTGCGGAATTGATAATCCTCGGTAGAATGTTTTAAATTATACCACTCGCATAGGACGACCTACGTGTAGCAGAACGGCGAGATTATATTTCGGACAAACTGAAAGGGTACTTCAAATGCACGAGTAATGTTTTAAGCACTTACTATATTCGTGAGCGACAACATTCGAACTTTTGAACGTTCTCCGTTTGAAAGAATAATATAAGCGTGTTGAACTGAAATATCTGAAACGAATCATTAAGGTTATGCCGGGTGAAAGTAGAAAGTAATTCAACGATACCTATCACGAAAGTGTAGAATCAGTGAATCCGAGAAATATATCATTAACTCTTGATTATATTCATATTTCCCCGAATTCGCTTGCTTCTGCGAATTTCGCTCGAATCGTTTGAAGGATTTTAATCATTAGGGCTTATTTGAAGTATTATCCTCGTTACTGGAACGCGTGTAGAAAGCGATTTGAAAGGAGAAAAGTAAAATTGACGGATATATGTGTTTTGCTGGATCCGTTTTGCGTAGAAAACGTTTGTGTCAAATTTCTGCGTTCCTTTGTATAGCTCCCAAACTCTATACAGCGTGTATCTAATATCTTTTCTGAGCTTCCTACGCAAGTTTTTACGCCACTGCTGCAATTTCCAGGTTTATTTGCGGGGTTTATTGAAATACTATGAAGTTCATCGAGTATCACGCAATTATTTTCACGCAAACGTAATGCGTAACATTAGTGACGCAATAATAAACTAGTACGAAATGGTAATGTTAAGTTTTAAAAAGATATTTTGTAAAACTGTATCAATAGCAAGTGTAACAAAATTAAAAGACTAAATTGACTCGGTCCGATGCATTTGTATAGCGAAGCGTGCGCCAGTTTTGCACAACTTTATCTAACTACTTCGACTAACTTCAGCAGAAACCTGTATTAACGTGTTTCGCGTACTTTCAGTAACTTTAATTCCTATTATTAAGTAATGTACAGATCAAGTTAACATTGCCGGGTAACATTTCTATTGGACAATGTTAAACTTGAACTTAATTTGCGCGTATTTCATAAAAAAAAGCTTAAACCGAAACGTTCGTACCCAGGATAATTCGTCAACGATCCCGGTGTACTATATTCTTAAACTAACTTTCTACAGGAAGTAGTAGTTTATTCCAACCAAGGAACACAGCCATTAGAAACGCGGTTACTCAATTTAATTCGATCAAAATAAGCAATTAAAATCAGTCTGCGCGTCGAAGAAAGATTCTCCGGAAAATATACAGCCGCTTGTTTTGTTATACATGTAGGAACTGAATGAGTGCGGTCCTAAACGAATGTTAGGTATGAGATTAGGCTGTATAAAGCGACTGCGTACATGAGGACCGATTGAGATTTTATGGACGGACTTTTTATGATTGAAATGAGTAAAAATTTAGGAATGCGTCCTGAGGTACTTGGCGCGTCAATTCTGTATTGGTGGTAGTTTTAAAGAAGAAAAAAAGCATGTCGCTGAACTGTTAGTTAGTTTATTCCCTCAGAACCTAGTTTTACATTCTAAATAAATATCTGTTAGAATTACATATAAATCTTTTAAAACTCAGATATATTCCTATATATATCGGATACGATTCTAATCTAGACAGAGCTAGGGATCAAACATAGTTCTCGCGAAGCGTCCATCGGAAACGAGCTAATCACAATGGACGGATCGCATAAGCAGATCAAGGTCTATGTGGCTTGTTCCGGTTAAGCTATGCCTAACGTACCAGCGTATTCGTAGTTCCTTTCCTCCGAATCGTATCGATTCCTAAGCGATACCTAAGGTCGAATTAGATAATCCAGACTCGCTGATAAACGCGCCTGTTACGCAAACGTGGGATAACGCGAGTCGCCGGATACGTCGCGACGCCGATGGACACGAAAGCGCGGCGATTGCTGACGCAACGTAACGATGAGAATTAAGTTCCTCGCGGTTGACTTTGCAAGGGATGAAACGGAGAAGATTGTAGCAGACAGGGGGAGAGGGTGAATGGCAAGGTGACTGAAGGGGAAAGGGGTTGGAAGAGGGGAAAAGCAAACGTCGAAAAGGTCGGAAAGGTTGGAAAAGGTGGAAGTAAAGGAGCAGAGGGCGACGGCGCGTCGCTGAAACTTTTATTCCAGCATCGAAAACACCATTGGGTGTCTCGCTCGGCTTTGACGCGGCGCCATGGCGAGATGAAAATTATGGAACCCCGAGACTAGTTCTCGATTCAATTAAGAAGGGTTAGCTAGCGTCACAGGGTCGCAAGGTTGCGGCAAGTTGTTTCGAAAATGGAGGGTAGGAATTGAAAGAAGTGGGAGCTGTCCTTCTTGTAGCGTCACATCTGAACGATTTATCGCAATGCAGGATAACGCTAAATGGATTTATTTCGCGAGCACCGTCGTTGCTGTTAAAAGGAAAGAGGAATGATTCTAACTTTAACCCCGCGATTGTGTTTCCCTTTCTCTCGCGTTGTTCTCTTTCTCTATCTCTCTTTCCTTTTCTCTATAAAAGAATCTAATTCCGAGGGAAAGAGGGGTGTTGCTGAACGAGAGCCAAGAGAACAATTTCCACTGCTTTGTTCACGGTTCATCCTCAGTTTCTCCAACGTTTAATGACCCTTCTTTGAAAACGAGTATATTAATATCCAGCTGGATTATCGTGCTAGTTTCAAAGTGACCTAAGTAATCGTGTCAATACCAGGAATATTTCAGCAACCTCGTCTTGCGTGATTATATTTGCGTTATAGTTGTACGTAATACGGTAATAGCCGGTAATAGCCGGATATTAATATATTTTTCTCGACGTCGATTATACCGTATGCAGATCGCACGTCGCTGACTTCGTACTCGCCGTAAAACAATTGGAAATTGACTGTTTATCTAGACGATACAGGCGGAATGGCAGAGTCTCTTTAATGCAGATCTGCTTTAAATGTTCGAGATATTAAAGAGGACTTAGCGATAGTCAACGAACTTGGTTGAAATAGGAAATTAATAAGCAATCTCTTCTCATCTCTCGTCTCATTTTGTTAGTTACTGCTAATATCTATGGCTACAGATCGCAGACGGTTTTGAATATCACTCACATCCACGGTGACATTTCCGCATGAACAGAAACCATCGCTTGGTAAACTAATTTAATCTACGTTGTTCGAAGCAATTACAAATGAATCTTTAAGGAACCACACGGGTGAGAAAATGAGAACGGTCTATCTAAATTGCAGTAATAGGAATATCATCTATAAAATACGTATTCTCGTTTAATCATCCGTTATTTTCTGCATTTTAAATCTATTTCCTTGTTTTTCCGCGAACGAAAATGTTATAATTCCTCGAATGAAATTCACTGCGTTTAGCGTGACTGTATATAGTTGCGAAATAACAAGTAAATGAAGTTTAATTCAGATGAAAAATAACACTTCTGAGAATACGAGAAAATTGAAATTTAGATGTGTTCCTACCAGATATAATAGCTAAAAGCGCTTTATCCTATTCCGTATTTGAGCCAAAAACCGATCCTTTAACGCCAACTTCTGGCAACTTCTAGCAACTTCTAACAGGCTTATCACCATCGTTGCATAGCCATAATTAATTTAGATCAGAAAATACCACTCGCTCGAATTTATTTTCCATTTTCTACCTTAAACGGTATATAGTTGACTGGCATCATCTTTTCACTTCTCGAACTCCAATCAAACGTATGTCTGATTCTCGATTAAAGTCATTTTCGCGCAAATATTGCTACGATTCGCAAATATTTTACTTTCGTTTATCGTGTTTTTCAGTTACCGTAGCGTTGGCTCTAGTCTTTCCGTTAGTTTTCATAGCCACGTTGGGAGTGATTATTTTAGTACCGTGAAAACACGCGTCTGTAAAATATATACACGTTTATCGGCAAAACTGCACGTCATCGAATTCGATACGTTTATGCGTATAATCCAGGAAGGATTTATCCGTGCCAATAATAATTGGTCCTAACATAGTGTTTATCATCTGTCTGACTTCTGTGTAAACAAGCGGCCACATAGTGATTCTGATACCTGTTGAATTGGTTACGTGTATCCAGGATTCGAGTGAACGTGGTCCTAAGTGAATGTCGAGTGCGTTCAGAAATAAATAAGTGTGAAAGGGGCTGCGTGCAAGACGAGGGGTTTTAACCCTTTGACTGTCGTGCCGAAATCATATGTTTTGCCCAGGATGCCACGGCATTTTTTTCATTATTCGAAACATATAATGACAAAGTAATAATGAATTGATGTTAGAAGGCAATATTTTTATCAAATTGAGCATTTCTCTTACTGGTGGTCACGGGTGACCACCGTGGCGCCTTAGTAACGGTTCGACGAAGATTACGGCACGAATTGC